>JARGXW010001439.1:0-21097 GCA_029204085.1 Mycena sp. CBHHK59/15 | reverse complement strand
GATGGCGCCACACCGCCCATGTGGCCTGACGCGCGAGCCGCCCCCATCCAGCACAGCGTATCCTCTAAGAGCAGCTGGTCGAAACCCGCGCGCGGCGCCGGTGGACGAGAAGCCATGCCGAATGCAGTTCCGCGCTCGGGGAGCGGAGGACGGCCGCGACGGATAAAGGCGGGAGCGGGGAGGAAGAGGCGCCGCGTGGGGGTGCTATCGTGTCGTGTAAAGTGGGTGCGCAGCTAGTGGGCGTGGGTGCTTGTATCAACCGGTGTGAAGGACAGCAGCGAATGAATCGACCGCCTAGGGCGATGGCCTCGGGAGGACGGGACGAAGGCGTTCGGAGGAAGGGGCGCGGGGTGGATTTAGTAGTCTGGGGGTGGCATGAGCAGGATGCGGTGCAGCAAAGAGGGCGTCACGTACATCAGATTCCGCGCCCCTTCAGTCCGAGTATCCTGCTCACCCAAGCCTCCCACCGTGCTCGCGGTTCCCACAGCAGATGTCTAACGCATCTGAAGCGTCTCTGAGCGTCCCGACGTCTATCTTTTCTCCACCCCGCGCGTTCATCCTAGCCGGCTCCCTCGCTTGCATCCCAGCCATCTCCACCCCCGCGCCGCACCCCATATTTCGCGCCTCACGAGCCCGCGCGGCAGTTGCAAACAAACGGCAGCAGGACGTCGCTGTCTCTGCGGAATGGCGCCAGCCGATGGGAGCGTTCGGTGCCGGGTATGGGTCGATCGTGGTGGATCTGCAGAAGGGGCGATTGCGGGGAGGGTGTGGGAGGTGCTCCGCGGAGGATCGATGGTGAGATTCAAAGGTCGATTTAGCGGACTGGCCACGGGGATGATCTTGGAGGCTAAGTACGATCTCGAGCGATGAGTGTGCCGCTCAATGGAAAAATGATGCGCAGCGCAGGACAGGGCGTGAGTATAGATGGCCCGGGGCCTGTCAGACATCGCCCATGTGGTACAATGCGGAGATGTGCACCTTGGTGCTCGCGTAAACGCCGCACACAACTTGCTCGTGCTGGGTGGGGCCGCGGTCCAAATCAGCCTCATTCCCGGGCGCTGGCCGCAAGATCGGGATGTCCTGCAACGGGCCCGACGATTATACGGATACGGGGCGCGATCACGAAGGCGATGGGTGAGTGAGAAGCTTGGGTGTAGGGAGAGAGAAGAGCCGTATGGGGACGCATAGCCGGGCCCCAACGGGGGAAGTATTGTGCAAAAGCAGAAAAGAGGATTTCGCGTGACGCTGTGCGGGGCTACATGCCTGGATGATTGTATCGCCCATGGATCCGCATGCAGATATTTAGACTTGAGATATATAGTCAAGTCAGCAAGAGCTTCATGTGCAGGAGAAGTACGAACCTGGCAGCGGGATCGGCGACCACAGGAGCAGCAGCTGGGTTTATAGACCTCCATGAACCGAGGGTGAACGACCGCAGTCGAAGGAGGTGGGTTTGTAGAGCGTATCGGCCGGGAACGGTCGAGCAAGGTGAACCATCGTAGAGTCACTGGCAGCTGGTTAGCAGAAGTGACTTGAAAATGGACTCGTGAGCCGAGCCATACCCTCCGTATTTGCAACTTAAGCTTATCTTCCGTAGTCCCACGTGCGCGTCGGGGGATGCGCTAGCCGTGCGGTCAAGCGCAATAAGAAGGCTTGAGAACATAGGCTGCGAGGAGCAGCCACGTCGTTGACCATGGAATCAACGCCCGCCAGCGTAACGTAACGTTGGTCAAAAGATGTTCTCGTGACGTCGGGATCTAAATATTTAGATCCCGACGTTGTGGCGTCCGAGTCCATCCATCAGGAAATTTTTGGGTGGATACGGAGCCCTACGTAGCTGAGGTAGCTCCTGTAGCAGCGTTGTTACCCCCCCAAAATATAGCACGATGTAGTTGCCCGCCAAAACTCTGTAGTTCAAAAATAGTTCGATATAGTCACACGCCTCGGCTACGTAGTCCTGTAGCGCCGTAGACTTGTAGTCAACGTAGCTCGAAGTAGTTCGTCGTAGCTCTGTTGTTTCCAAGTATCACGCAGGGTTGGGGGTACATTGGTAGCAAGAAACACAATAATATTCAAATACAAATACACTAATCTTAGGTCGTAGGAGGACGTGGAGGACAGCGTCCGCGCAAGCAGGCGCCGCCACGGCAGTGCACCCCAGATGCGCGCGGGGAAGGGTGTTGACGCGAGGACACCAGAAGCGTCTCCACACGGGCTAAGGACACGCGGAGCGCGCGCTGCCGAGGGAGAGGAAGGGAGTGGGATGACGAGGGCCAAGTGGGTGGAGAGGGAGAGGGCGTCGCTATGATGCTGTCAGAAAAGGAGGGGACAGGAAGGCAAATTAGGAAGCGTACGTGCAGTCCAGACCCTCCGGATATAGTTTTGTTTAGACTTCAAGTGTACGAGGCATTCGAATTGCGGCCTCGAGTGTACACCCCAGTGGGGCTGGTGAGGGTGTCGGTAGGTGGAGAGCTTGAAGGCTTGAACATTTTGTGGCCTTGAAAGCTTGAAGGGGTTCTGGAGGGAATTTTGCGTCTCAAGCTTGAGACGCGCGCCGCACACAGCAGGATTTGTAAACGCTTGAAGCTTTGCAGGCCTGGATTTGAGGCTCGAAGAGTCCAACAGTAGCCACTTGAGGTCTAGAACATGATGTCTTGAAGGCCCACAAGATCGAAAACGAGCAGGAACGAAGGTGGGGAAGGTCGACAGTGGTGGGGGAAAGAGAAGAAGAGGCGACGTGGCATCAATCAACCATCCATCAATCACGCCATGATGGAGCGGAGTTTGAATTGACTGAGCAGATTTTTGCCTTCGCCTCAACATCCTCTGTGAAGTCTCGATGTCTGGTGCTTCCTGGTGCAATTCACGGCTGCCAAAAAAAGTATCAACACCTTTTCCGAGGCAACGCAGGGTATATTTTTTTGGCGCAATTTACATAGCGTATGATAGACTTGGCATGCGGCAATCTGGTCCAACATGGCAATCAGCGGCAACAATGATGTGCTACATATGGGCGGCCCGATGCTACAGGGACTACGCGAACTACTGGAGCTAGATATCTGACGCGCTGTGCTACAGGCAGCTACATCCTGCAATATATTTGACCGGGGAATTAATTCCCAGACAGTTTTTCCTGATGTCTTGCGTCCATCTTTTCTCCTTCTTGCTCTGCTTCATCTCGGCAGGGGCGCTCTGGGCTCAGAACATTGTGTCTGCAACACTGCATCTAAACCCTTCTAACTTCTCGAGTCTCGTTCTCTCTGCTAGTTTCCCCTTCTTGGCGTACCAATCTATCCCAAGTCCATCCAACCTCAGCGTTCTATGATCATCTGCAGCGCAGAAGGCTCGGGGCACGGAACATTGCTCCTGAGCTTGCCACATCCTGTCCATGCATTGTCTCTTGATGGGGCAACGCTGAATTCGCAATTTTGTGACTCCCTACGGTGGACCCTCACTCATGAAACGGCCTTATGATTCCCTTGGGTGATATTTCTGCGTTACATACTACAGTCCGCTTCAATTCTGAGAATTTTCGCCCAGAACGCGGTCGAATGCTCACTCTCCGGGCTGACCATGTATCGCGTTGGCAGTCCTGAACCTATGCCGCTCCTGGCCTGCGCCGTCGAATGGCTCATCCAATCTGGATATATAGCTGCTGCAGCTCCATATCGCCCGATGCATCCCAACGGAACTGTGCTGCATTCTCGAAAGGACATTTAGAGCCTCTATTCACTTTATGATCTCCCTCGCTCAAACTCGTGCGGATTCTTTGTTTCCGAGCGAATCTCTGGCATATCTGCCTGCGAGGCGAAACTAACCTCTCGAACTATATAAATACACGTCCGCACCTGGCTACATTTGCGAGGGCTCACGAAACACTCGCTCCTCTGACGCGATGGCTGTCTCGCGCTCACACACCACCGTTTAAAATAAAGACAAAGCAGCCATTATTTTGTGAAACGGAGTGGATTTCTAAACACTCCGTGCGAGACCGAATTTTTCATCCGATTGCGCGCCTGCTGGTGTACTATTACCCCGACCTTTGGTGATGATGATATACTTTCATTTCCTCCATGTTCAGGTGCCAATAATTTTTGCGCGGTATGCCATCCAGTGTCAGATCGTGCCGGTCTCTCTTCCTCCGCAAGCGACGTCGATCCAGACATTTCATTGCCAGTTCGTCGCGTTTTCCGGCTCCATCCTTGGAATATTGCAATTCTTCAATCATCCTACTCATATCTGTTTCGCCGTCTCCTCTTATGATTTTCGCTTGGGCCTGTCACTTTCACCCAGGATCGGTTCGTCATGTAATTCGAATGATCCTTCGAACATATTGACCGTGCATCTTTTCGCTCTCCGACATCTGTGGTCGGATACTGGCTGTGTAATTCCTCATTTCCTCGTGCGGAGCGGACGAAGCTTTAATGCCTGCGATCTCCGAACCAGTTTACATCGCGGGCTCGTGGATCTTGGGCCATGTCTTGCGACAAGCTTCCCTTGCGTCATTTTTCTTCATTCGCACAACACCCTATGTCAGTTGCTCTTTCCTGCTCATCTCGTTGCTGACAAACTGCGACATCATTTCCCAAGAGGCTCAGCGCCGCTCGTCGCCCATGGTAGCAACGGGATGGCTGTAACTTATTCCCTCTAAATCTTGATCCCTCGCCCACTTCGTACAAGTTTTCGCCAGGAATTCGTCAAACTGCAGCAGATCACTTCATTTGGTCTCTCGCGGAATGTAAAATCGGACTGCCATTCGGCTTGGACAAGGTCTCAGCCAACACGTTCCATTAAATGGACATAACCTTGGCGAATGAGACTACGTACCGGATGGCAATACCTCTCGCTCGCGATATGTTCCATGGCGAGTGGCTCTTGAGCAAAGCCAAGCCGATATTTTCACATTGACTTGTATTCGAACGGGGTCCAAACGGGATCCCTCCAAGTCAACTTGGTATTTCCCACCCTCTTTAGTGGCGAATCGCGACACATGTAATACACATATGCTTCGTCTGTGCTGACTCTGTAATCTAGTCGACCGAGAATAGGAATGGGTTCGAAAGATCATTTACGCAGTGTTGACGCAGTCAGTGACTGAGTCACAAACCCCACGAGGCGAAGGGGTGACTTCGTGACATTCTTGCCTAACCCTCGACTACCGCATGTCGGACACGGAGAGTTCAGATCAGCGCTTGCGAGCGCCTCCTCCTGTTATACCTCAATCCCCTTTCGATGACGCCGGCGCCGACACAATCCTACGTTCGTCCGATGGCTTCGATTTCCTTGTCTATCGTGCTGTTCTGTCGCTGGCCTCCCCATTTTTCAAGGACATGTTCTCCATTCCACAGCCAGAATCGGAACCAGATGTTCCTGTCATATCGGTGGCGGAACCAAGCCACCTCCTCGACCTGCTTCTGAGGGTGTGGTACCCTGGTGCAGAGGTGGTCATCTTCGACGGACTGGAGCAATTGAGCCAGATCATCGAACTCGCCATCTCGAAGTACGACATACAGTTCGTTGTCCCCACTCTACGAAAATACCTTCAGGGATATCTCGAGGCGAAACCCATCGGTGTCTTTGCCATCGCCTGCCGCTATCAATGGGCAGAATTGGCGAAGGCAGCCGCCAAACAGTGCTTGAAACTCCCTCTTCACTCGCTCTTCCACTCTGAAGCGACTCGACACCTCATGCACATATCCGCCCACCTTTACCAGTCACTCTTCATATATCACGACAAATGCGGTGTCGCTGCCAGTTCGGCTGGGGCCCTGTTGCCCTGGTCGGACGCCGGATGGGTGTGGATCAAATGCACTACGTGCCCAGCCTATTCCCTTCAGTGCGGTGTTCCGGGATTGACCGGTCGGCGTACTCCAAGAGCCTGGATTTTCGACTATGTTGACCGGGCGAGCGCTGTCCTGAAAGAGAGGCCTGGAGCCAGTGTTTTTGATTTGGCGTTCCTCGCTCCAACTCAGGCAAAAGCAGCAGCATGTAGAGGTGATTGTGCGTCTTCCGGTTTCAAGGACCTGGCGACATTTATCCTCGAAAAGTACGTCCCGAAAGTGAATGCGGCCGTGGATGCGGTACTGATTTTGTGCTACCATTCGTCCATATGCGCGCTCATTGATTCCTCCTCCAGGTCTCCTTAGAGCTTCATTTTTGAGTTCGAAACTCCCGCCGTACCACTCTTTGCTATCCACCGAGCATGTTCCTCGTCAAAACAATGCATGGTATCGCCTACCAAAATCGCCCTTGTCTGTATCACTTGGTCCGAGCGCACGAGAAGAATCCGCGGCGACAGAACGGTGACATCTAGGATGCACGGACTATGTCTCAGCAGCGCCGTCGTTGTGAGACTCATCACGGCTCCTGCTTCTGTCATACCACTGCTTCCTGCGTTTAATTTATTCTCTCACTTTGACATGCAGTACGCACCTTTAAAATGATCATTGCCCCAGCGTCAACCTGCGACTGACATTCCGACGCTTCCCTGGGTCGGCGCTCTGAAGTCTTCTTACCGCACATTTTGTGGTCATTAACTCGTACAGATGACAAATTCCACCACCACCTCAGTGATCCAGCTCGGAAATGACCAGAAATGTGTGTATCAATCGTGAATTGAGACTTCACTTTTTGGCTTGCCAAAATGGCTTGCGCCCGCGCCAAATGGCTTTTTCGTGTTCTGCGCTGTTTTGAAGGTAAATTGAAATTTAGGCAAAAAGTTTTTTTCGGCCATTTGGGGCCCGGGATCGACGAAACGCGGGCACACACCGGATTGGGAAGGGCAGCACTCCAGCTGAAGCGCGGCACACGCCTTCCCCAGTCGCGGCACAGTAGCGCAGAGTGCCGTGCTCGAGTTAAAGCACGGCACTCCGCCGTCCGCCGAATTATGGACAGCATCAAGTTCAATCATACTGTAGTGAGAGTTTAAGCAAAATTGAATTTAACAACATAACAATAAGACTACTACAGTACGGTATTCCGCGGCTACACATCCCCCATGTATTTTCCGGGAAACAGCAGAGTGTATACGCGTGCCGCACGCTTATCCTCGCAAGTAAGGCTCCAACCATTTCTGTTTGCAAACGTTTTCAAACGGTAAAAACCATTTATGTTTCCATTTAGTTTGTGGGGGATGCAAAACAGTACTATAAGTGACTGGCTAGTTGGCCACCTTAAGGTTTTCGTACATCTCCTGAGACGACAAACCTGATTCCCATGTGTTGTACGGCGGGCTGGCATGAAATGCGGTTAGGGGCCGAATTGCCGTGACGTTTTGATGGCTCGGCGAATATTTGCCGGCGGCAAGTCCCAAAACGGTGAAAACTAGTCGGTCAGGCATGGGAACATTTGCATAGAGCCACTCGTGCGCCTCCTCACGCTAGCTTACGCTTGAGTCGGCGTTGCACTCCCACAACCTGCTCGTCGCGACGCGCCTGGCTATATACTGTGACTGTTTTGGGCATCAATCTCTGTACAGACGCCAGAAACATGTTTGTTGATCACTACACTGCAAAGGCACGAACAACGCGCTACTGTGGACACCGAATCATGGCCATTGAAGATATTACAGGAAGGCTTACTCCAAAAGAATTGAAGCAGCTTAAGTTTAGGGTTGACTGTCACTTGATCCACGGATGCGAAGTATGATATCGCCGGACAGTGAAACATCGCACGTCAAAAAGCTATGCAAAATTCAAGTGAGCTTTATCCGCCACATGCTCAATCTCCACTCTCGCTCCCTGATTGCTCCGCTGTTCACCGAAAGTGGTCTCACACCCCTTCCAGTCCGGCGCTTCCTAATTGTTCTCAGTCACCTGACTTACTTCCTCAGTCTCAACAATGATCACTATGCTCGGGCGGCTCTCAACAGTTCTGTTGAACTTGCACGCGAAGGCAAGAAATCTTGGGCTCTGGACCTAATGAAAGCTGCAAAAGGACTCCCTTTCCTTTGCCTCGACCTGAATCTCGTGGACGGAACTATTGCGGGAATCACGGAATATTCTAATCTGGTCGAGAAATTGTGCAAGGAATGGTTACAAAAGGAAGTGGACTTGTCAGAGAAGCTTTACCTACTTCACGGGCGCCTAGAACCGCAAAAAGACAAAGCTCCGACGCAAATTACTTCTATAATGCGGCATTACCTGACTATGGTGAAGACTCAGAAGCATAGAGAGGTGCTAACCTCTATGCTGCTTTCTACTCACCTGCTAGCCATTGAAGTTTTGCATTCCTCGGACCACGCATATACTCCAGTTGCTCGGGCCAATAGGCTATGCAGACTGTGCAAGAATGAGGTGGAAACCCCGGAACATGCTTTGATCTCGTGTGACTCTTCTATGAAGGTCCTTACTGGACAAAAGCCATTTCGACTGTACTGGGGTCCTTTTTTGCACCATTTCTTGCGACTTCTTGCAAGATCTCGCAAGATCTTGCAAGATCTTTCACTATCGCTTACTTTCCAAGACCGACTTGTCCGAGATCTTGCAAGATCTTACCTCTCGCAAGATCTCGCAAGATCTTGAAAGATCTTTCCCGCACACTCAACAACATTTCACCCGTTTTTTTTGTTGGAACTCTTGCAAGATCTCGCAAGATCTCGTGAAAAGGCTACATCTAAAAAGATGATCCTTCCTGCAAGATCTTGGAAGATCTTGGAACTATCTGATTTTCTGCACACCACCATGACTGCACCCGTGATTGTCTTGCCGCGGCCACCCGGCCGCCAGCTGCGTCTCTCGGAACAACTACGTCACCCTAGCCCGGTTGGTGCGCCCTTATCGTGTTGTGCGCATCAGCCAAGGCAAGGTACGCTGCTGCCTTGCTGAAGTTGTACTCGGCAATTTTGCGATACCGCTCCTCATCCATGCTTTGCGCATCAGCATGCTGTTTTTTTTGTCCGAGTTGTACTCGGCAGTTGAACAATACCGCTCCGCCTGCGCGCTGTTTGCATTAGCCAAGCCCAGGTATGCTGCTCCTTTGCTGAAGTCCTCTTCGGCAGTCGTGCGATAAGCCTATTTTGCCAAGATTCCCCCTATCGAGAGTGGAGTTCTCCAAGGTTTGCCGACGGGACCTTGTCTTGCCCGACCATAATTAGCCTGCTCGTCTCATACTCGTTCATTTTCCCCCTCTCCTTCCTAAAAGAACCGCAAAAATGTGCTTACTGCGTCCTCGATACGCCTGTGCGGCATGCCCCTCTTCCGCCCGATGCGCAGCATTTGTGGCCTCCGACACCGACCCGCAAACACAAGCCATCGTTCCTCGGATGGTAACATATTTGTCGTCTCATAGGTGTTCGCGGTTAACTTACGTTTTCGACAGGTTCCTGGCACATCTGCTGAGCTATGTATCCTCTGTGGCCACCCCTGGATCTCGCATGAGGGTGTACCATGCCAAGATGGAACACATCCCAACTTCTCCTTTCGTTGTGGCGGCTGCAGCGACTCAAAATGTGGCGGGTTCTTCTCGGTGAGCTCCTTCAGTTGACATCTCATCGGAGACACACTAACCCTACCTGTCACAGGATGAGTTGTGCTGGGCGTTCCTCACATGATGCATCTGCCTCGCTGCATGGATGAGCCACAATCTCGTACCAGACTCGGACCCCGGTTCTGCATCCACTTCGCGTGCTAGGTAAGCTGCGGCTCTCTCAGACCGAATGTCCTCCTACTCACGCTATGGACACACAGCACTGTGCCTACCTCTGCACTCATAGCTCCGCCTCCTCATGCCCCACCGGCACCATCCTCTGCCTGATCAGTCTCTGCCCCTCTCGCATTCACCACCTATGCAGGTGTCCCACCTGTTGTTCTCGGCAGCACTGGCACCCGCCGCATCTCCAGTGCCCTACGCACTCTGCCTCACAATCAAGTCGCCTCCACGAGCACGGTCAACCATCATGTCCTAGACGCGGATATCCTGCGGGAGCTAATCCTTTCAGCACTAACCCGACGCTGACGGTTGTCGTCTATCCGATGGTTGTCAGTTTTTACGTCATTAAACTCGTATGAAGTACTCATCGTGGCCCATTTCAGATCCCCGGTATCTATGAGCCCGCAGGCTTGGGGACGACACTTTGGAAAGCAAAGAATGATGATATGCTCATCATCCTTCGCCGCTTCCAGTCACACCATCTGGTCTTCCCAGTCACGGTTCCACGCACTGGCCCCACTTCAATCGTCGACTTCACCACCCAGGTCGTCATGGCGCTTGCCCTGCACGGCCTATCCTTTCCCCTCTCCCAGAGACCATCACTGAGGCCGCCGCTGCCGAATTCTCCAACCAGTCGTGGGCCCTTCTCCAACCCAACCGCCGCACCGATATCATCACCTTCACTGCTCATCCTACCATCAACATCAACAATTTCGGCATCGACGAGTTCACCAAGCTCGGCAAGAAATTCAAGAACCCAGATCCGGCTGCCGGACCCGAGGGAATTATTGTTTGTCTTTGTGCGCCCCCGTTTCCGACCATTTTTTCTTCTTCTTCTTCGTCACTGATTCTCTCTGCTTTTAGCGCCACGGTTCGCGCACCTCTCCGGCCCTATCGACTGTCCCCAATTCGCCGAGCAAGACCTGCCGTCAACGGGCCGCACTTTACTTCATCAGTGCTTTGGACCTCGCGTGATCGACGGGCTTCCTTTTGCTGGAAATAGCATGTCCCTTGATGTGGAATGCTTGGACGGGATCTGTCCTGATGTTGAGGTATTGATCTTCTAAATTCTAATCCTTGCACTCAACACATCCTTGCATAGATTCCACGCGCCGTTACCCCTCCCCCAGTGGAGCCAGCATCTTTGATCCGTCCACGCTCTTCCCCCGGATCTGTATGTCATCACGCCTTTTGAACTCATCGCACATGGCTAAAAATCCGATAGCCATCGACCAGCAGCCGCCGCGTGCGTCAACGCGCAGCCTCTGCGGACGGGCCTCGGGCCCCGGTACGCATCCTCCTCCTTTTCATTGCGATTTCTTTCCCTGAGATCCTCCGCAGACACCCGTCCGCGCACCTGTACCCATACCCGTGCCCGAGGAGTTTATCATTCTGAAACGACAGGATGTTCCTGCCCTCGTTTGTGATGTTGAGATAGCTCCTCGGTCACAGGTCTACGCGTTTCAAAGCAGCCTTCGCAACCTCGCCATGGGTGCCAATGTACCGTATGTTCGCAAGTTTGACTTGCACGCCAACACTGTTGACACAACTGCATCTGGGATTCGGGCCCTCATTCACCATCTGGAAGTCCACCAGGACGGTGACGTCCCTTTTCCTTTGCCAGCAGGAGTTCTGTCCTGCTCGCCCATTAGAGCACCGGTGTCCTTCTTCCGAGATGGCGTCAACATCCAACTGTGAGTTGACTCGCCGCAGGCCGTGAGCGTCTTCTAATCACTATCCTTCAGGGGAGTCCACCCTAATGGCCGGGAGGTGTCGTTTGGGCCTGGGCCTGAGAGGGCGGTACTTCGATGTGCTGTCTTCCTCACCTTGGAGGACTACCGCTTTTGGCAGCCAGCACCACACTCGTCATGGTTCGTTCCAGTTTTCGGACCGTCGATTGAAGTTCGCGAGAGGACCAGACACTTTGCGGCCGATGCCAGTTTGTTCGCGATTCACTGCCACGTGCTCGGTACTGGTCCCGCTCCAATCAGTCCCTGGCTCATGCTAGCGGCCTGCTTTGGGCGGAGGGCCATGCTCATTCCGAAGCAGTATCTGGCGGCTCTCGATCCCATCGCATTCGATTGCCTCGCCCCCTGGCTCATGCTCGAGCCGGAAGACCCTATTCCGACGAACTTGAGGCATCCTCTTTGTCAGTTCCTCATCAATCATATGGATACGCAGGTGAAGTCCCTACCTGATTACGCAGCCTTCTGTTCTGACGCCTGCTTAATAGCCGTCGATGATCGCCAGTCCATGTACACCGGACGTCCACAACGACTACACAATTGAATTCACCACCAAGATTCTCCTCAACTGCGCAAATCCATGGGAATCCCCCGAGTTCAGGGCGATTCAGTACGGCGTCAATATCCCCATCGGCACTTCAAGCTTCTCAATGGTAGGTTTTTCTCTCTCTCTTCAGATCGGTTTGTTACTCAATACTCACTGCCTTCCATCGTAGAGACTGGTTTCGGACAACAACGTCTTACCTCTGCTGGCGTGCATGTACGATAGTCAGGTGCATCATGTCGAAGACGTGACCTCCCATATCGACTGCAGCATTCTCATGAGTGCCACGGATGGAACCACACCGTACTACGGTGCACTGTTCTGCTTGTTGCTGCTGCGCTACCTCGATGGTGTGGGGCATCCGTTGGAGCTGCGCGGCGGTGTTGTGGGGGAAGACGAATGGAGCAAGCACATAAATGACCCGCTTTGTCGTGTTAAACTCTTCCTTGAAGCAATCTCCGACAACGATCTCCTACCTGCTATTGAAAGCTGGCAGATCAATGTGCGTCTTTTAGCCTCTTTGACTAACTTCAATTGACTTGATCCGACTACCAAGCTCCACTTTGTCGGCCTTCCTCTGACTCCCAAGATGTCTGTGGTGAGCTCCACAGCATATATCTGGGCCATTCGCTGACATACCGTTCATTCAGGAAACCGTTCCCCGGCCACTTCATATCCACACCTGTGGGTATGCTGCCGACGTCAATATCACTCCGGCGTTGGAAACCATGTTACTCTCATCGGCGCGTGTGAAGATGGATGATCCTACCTATGTTTCCCAATTTGATTTGTGGCTGCGTGCGCAGATTTTGAGTAGAGACCATAATACTATGTAGATAACCGTGTATCATAGTACCACGTACCGGTCAGAATGAGTTTGAACCGTGCCCACAAACCGGAGCAACCTTCCCACAACAGAATCAGTCAATTAAATTGCTACACTTCGCTTACCAGAAGACAAGGTCCAGCATGAAACAATTTGGGGCCTGGTTGTGGTCCGGACGACGAACTAACCATGTGGTGCCGCCACGGTCCATATGGCTCTCCTTACCTCCATGCAGCCGTACGTGCGCTGTACCGGGAGGCGAAAGGTATAAAGGGACGAGATGGGACATCTTCGAATGAGCGTCCACGCTAATGTCAGATCCACCAGAGCGAGTCGGTCCTCGACGCAGCACTCGGAACCGTGGTGTTCCTCGTCACCCGGACTCTCCAGTGACCTTTGTCCCGCCCCCAGCTAGTCGGCAGGTGTACACTGTCGATGACAGCTCGGATTCGGATGCCGCTAGTAATGAAGCCAGGCACATATCCACGACGACCTTCTGCGGGACTTGCAGGTGGGTATTGAAGCTGCCGGACTTCAGCACTCTTCCACCACGGATAGCCTGTCTGTTACCAGTGAAGGTCAATTGTTTCTTGGTTTAATCTCCATCGGAAACTCACCCTCATTTTTCATGCGCAGATATTGCTGAGACGGTCATCCTCCGCGATTCAACTAGCCCCGACCCATTCCAGGACTATGCCGGTGACTGACAACGAATTTGAGTGCTGTGCATGGAACTGATTCCAGCACATATCTTTGCCAGGCGAGAACATGAGTGAATTCGGATTTAACCTAATGCGTGGTGCGTCATTTTTGATGTTCCCAAGTGAGCCGATTACTTACCATGGGACGCCCTTGTAGCCGAGACTGAGGCGAGACGGAACCACCGCTCCGGTGACCCAGAGGATGAAGACGATAGGCCACCGTTGCCAGTGTAGCGCGTAAGATCTTGGCGCCAATCTGAAACCTCAATTGAGCTAACTATTGTGCAGATGTTGGGGGTTCCAGGCAGAACCGTGCGGATTATCTCGTCGAACAGATAGTGCGCTTGCAGGGCAGAGAACCACCCACCCCGTTCACTTTCCGGCAAGCTTCCTGTCTCCAGTCGGCCCACCTCGCATCACAGGGCTGGTGTCAACTACGTTTACAGCGCTGCAAGGTAAGTCAATACAGGGCAAAGCAATTCTGATACTCACAGATTGAATACAGACGACAGGACCCAATCTTTGTACTTTGTCGGAATTCAGAGCCTCGAGCAGTGCCGCACCTTTTGCCAAATGCGGCATTCCCTGACTCTGCTGGCCACAACGGAGCAATATTCCAGCGCCTTCGAGCAGCTGGCGGTCCCGTCGGAAGAGCCCTTGCCGCCATCGTTGATCGGGCGGCTTATTTTGTTGGCACATCCGACCAGCCTATCGATATTGCGCAGGATTATGCTAACCATTGTTTCAACTTCCGCGAAATCGACTCACTGCTTGTTCCGACAACTCATATGATGGGGATATCGCATTCCTGCCCGCTCCGTTCTATGACGCACGTTCAACACTCCTTCAAAGCCAGCGAGCACCCGAAAACACCCCAGTATTTGTTCTGTACGTATACCACCAGGTCAGCACTTCCGCACTAATTCGTTATCGCTATACTTACCAGTATTGCAGCATGCCGAACCTTTGCGTGGCGCTTCCGTGCCGGTTCCCGCAGGCCAATCTGCTCCTATTTTTGTCCCCCCTGCAGTAGCCATCGCTGCCCCCGTTCCCATCTCCCAGGCTCGTCCGATATCAAGTGTTCCGGTCCTTCCCGCGGGCAACGCCTCGGTTGTCTACCTTCTCAACCGCTTTGCGCCAGAGTATGCAGAGCTTGCCGGTTGGCGGGCAACTGCTTATGGAAGTGCGTACAACCACTGTCTCATTGAGCGCCAGATCCTGCGACTCTGTCAGTCCCTCAACATCGGATTCTTGGGCCGCAACCACACACCTGCTCACATCGAGTCTCTGGTAATCACCATGGACGATGTCATCAGTGCAGCCGGGGTAAATGTCCAAACCTTCGGCACTTATCGCACAGAACTGCGCCAGATCAAGGAAGTGCATGTCCTCTTACGCCGCCTTAATCGAGCTGGCACTTTGCCGGACACCGAACGGCGGCTCTTTGATGCTCTATAAGTAATGCTCGGGGATCGCATTCTCCGCGTAGATGTCGTCCTCGATCGGGAAAATCCTATTGCGGAGGCAGAGTTCACTGCAGTCCGCTGGAATATTACGTCGCTCATGATCACCATTCGTAGCATTCTCAATAACTTTGCCAACGCGTAAATACCTTCGCTGTCCCGGAAATATATATATGTCTGCTGCTACTCTACGTGTATCGTAGTTAAACTGCCTTCTTGTTAAACGAACTCTTGTGGCGCGTACGATACCAACCCTTCTTGAGACAACGTGAAAATTTGCATAAGGCATGTTGAGAACAATAACGTCGAAGCGGCCGAGCTCCTGGTACCTCCGGGGCAGGCGTTTGAGCACGCTCTCGTGCAGGGCCTCTGAATGCCTTCCGACAATCATTTACCTTCGCTTTTTGGTAGCCCTTGCTCAGTTTTTTGCGCTCGGGGATCAGCTGCAGAATTCCAAGCCCGGCTACAGCCCCTTTGTTGAGCTTCTGAATGACGAATCCCATGTCCTCAAGCATAGGCACCTCAACAGCCTCTGCGTAAGCAAGGTCCGCAGCCAGGAGGTAGGAAGCGAGGGGCCCGAGAACTGGAAAGCGTCTTTTCCTTGGTCCCTTCCCTCTTCCTCTCTGACTTGATGTCGGAAGGTAGCCCGAAAGCCACTCAAAGCACTCGAGGAAAGGAACCTTGTCGCGTTCCTCAAATTTGGCCGCCCAGCTGTCATTCTCGAGAGCAGCAGCATAGTCATCAGCTAGCTCGACTTTCCGACGATGATTGCATGGGCCATATGCGTCTTTGAGACAGAAGTATTTCGTGCTCGGTTCCTTCCCGTGTGTTTCCACATATTTTCGTGTCGCACTGTCCTTGACGCGATGGAAATCCTGGATGTCTGTGAAAAATGTGGGGTAGGACCGCATGAACTCCGTCCCAAAGGTGATCCCGCGGAAGATGACCGCACTCAGAAGTCCCGCGTTCGTTCGTGCTCTCTGCGCCGTGAAGGGACCGTCTGGACCAGAAATGTGTTTCCTGGACGGTGCCAGCTCGCGATATGGATATGCATAGTCCATTCGCTTCATTAACTCCGTCTGAAAAGCGGTCGGTTCAATCGCCAGGTCCGGTATCTCGGCGGACTCCTCCAGAAAGCGGCAGAACTCTTCCAGGAGGTGGTCTGCTGCCAGGTCAAGGTAATTTTTTGATCCTTGCGCGCTAGGTCCAGCAGACGGGTTTGAGCCATCCGACAATGTGTCATCACCATCGTCCTCGCGTCCTCCTCACCGTCCCCGTCGCTGGTGACATTGGCCAACACCGGAATCTCAGGCATTTCCACATCGGCAGCTCCTTCACCCCGTTCTTCCTCCTCCCCAGGGGATATGATGGGTTTGTAGCTCAAATCCCCTGACTTTGCCTGCGCGATAATGCCAACAATATTACAGAGAGTCTCCGTCTCGGGAGAGTTGTGCTTTGCTAGAGGATGATCGCGAAGCTGCCCAGCTAGTGTCTCCAATATATCCAGGGTGCCTTGCTTATCGGTGACATTTCCCAAAAGCGATTTACGCAGGTTTTTGTGACACTCCAGACCTCCTCCAGGAGGAGTGCACGCTCACCCCAAATTTGGATGATGGCATGAACAAACCAGCCTTGATAACGGCCAGTGTGTCGAGCGGAAAATCTAGCCAGTGGGAGATTATGTGTGTCGCAAGCTTCACAGCCTCAAACTGAACCTCTTCCGACGATAGAAAGCGTGGTGCGAGACGTCTATACTCGAAAACGGAGTTTGTGGTGCCAACAAGCCCGTAGCGAGAGGCGTCAAAGTCCTTGGATATCACCCGGTTCTCGAGCAGATTTTGGACATCCCGGGCCAGCACATGAATCCAATTGTCAGTGGGCATGAATCCGGACTCCAGAGCACCTGCAATTTGAAAGCTGCAGTAATCATCGAGCCAGCGCCATGCACAGAAGTTTGTGATCATTATAAAGTGATGGTGCAAGCGGCCGGTCAACGACACAATCGCTTCGTGACTTGTGAGCGATGATAGCCTGGGCCACATGGCAGCGATGAGGGACGTCGTTTTCAGATCCGCTGGAGCACTCGCAATGACGGCAAATGTATGCTCAAGAGCGTCCACTGTAGCAGCGCGATCCGTTGTGGGAGGAGAATTTGCGATGGCGAGGCATGCGTACTCGACGTCTGCCAAGTTGCAGTTGATCGTGGAGATGGTGATGGTCTCGACGAAGGCTTTATGCAAGAAAATTAATATTCAAAGGACAACCACTGCGACAGCACTAATTCTAACCTGAGAGACGAGGGCGAAGTACCCGTCCGACGTCCACCATCTCAGCATCTGTCGTCGTTTCCGCAGCAGCCAAACTCCAACCCAAACCACCCTTTCTGGGTCGCAAAATGCGGTGAGTGTCTGGTTTACAGTTAGCAAACAATAATATGCACAGTGTAAAGACTGACCGGCGCATTCCTCATCCTCGCTGGAAGTCGGGAGTGGAACCTCTTTGCGCTTTCCTAGCTGCTTGGTGCTCATCGGCTCCTGAAAAAGATAGGTAAGATATGAAATCCAAGAGATGAGTCACCCACCAAGTCCTTCAACGCGCACGCTGCAGCTCGTCCCGCTCTTGCATTCTCCCTCGGGCCAGCCTCCGCTCGCGTCTTCGCTAACCCCTGTATCGGTATGCTCTGGCTCTGGCCTCGGCTTTTTCGGTTTTCTCTTCTTCCCCGGGCTCAACGCCTCCGCGGCTGCCTTTGCTTCCGCCTTCGCGATCTTGGCGTCGGCCTTGGCTTGTTTTTCTGCAGCACCTTGCGCCTTGGAACGGGTATCCCTGGCGGCACGCTTTTCCAGCACCTCTTCATCATCCGTGTCTGCATCAGGGTCGGAAGCCAAATCGTCGTCCTCATCGTCGGCGTCTGATTCCGGTTCTAAATAATTCAATGTCAGTCCCGGCCTGTTGCTCCAAACTCAAAGGAACACCTACGCATCATCTTCCGTGATTTCTTCGGCTGGGAAAGAGCGGACTTCACTGGGCCATTGCGTCCGAGATATGGTGTGTGGCTGACTACATGGTCCTCGTACTTCTGCCATTCCACCCACTCCGCTGATCGCAATTCGTTCTGATCAGTCACTGCATCACCCGATTGCAGGTCATTCTGTGTACCAGGCGCATCACCACCTGCATCGCTGTCGCTGTCGCTGGGCGGACTGGGCGGCGCAGTCGATCGGCGGTGCCCGGGGGCCATCCCCCAAGGGCCTGTGTTAGTTAGTGTTGTCAAAGTTCGGTTCGGTTCAGGTTCGGGGCACTTTTATCCGAACCCTGAACCTGAACCTCAGGTTCGGTTCAGTGAACCGCTAAGAATCTCTGAACCTTGAACCTGAACCTGGGTTCGGGGTTCGAACGCAGAACCGAACCTGTAATTCTTTTCCTGCTCCAAATGAAAAAAGTCTAGGTGAAGCGAACTTGGAAGTGGTCTGGTATGTGATTTCCTCATGCCTAATATATTGCAGAATCATTCTGGCAGGGTAGAACATGGATTCAGTCACATTTAGTCTTTCCGCCCGGAACCACCCGGAACAAATTTTACTCGGTATCTGACCAAAACACAAACACAGTGGCTACTGCTAGTGCTGAGGGTTGGGGCAAGTATGAGAGAGAATTCTTACGCCTGCAACACATGAAAAACAGACTAAAATCCAGTGGAAATGGGTGTTCGAGAGGTGTTCCAGGTTCGGGGTTCGAACGGGTTCAACAAAAAATGTGCCGCACCTGAACCCCGAACCGAACTTTAGGTTCAGGTTCAGGCATTTGCTGAACCTGAACCTGAACTTCGCGTTCAGCTCAGTTCGGTTCAAGTTCGAACTGAAATCCTGAACCGAACTTTGCCAACACTAGTGTTAGTTCACCCATCCTCTCCCTTAAATGTAATCGCCTCGACGATAAGGTCCGGATCAAGTTGAACTTGAAAGTTCTCGGGGAGCTGGGATAGAATGTAGAACAGCAGGAGGATGAGCGACCGCACAACAAGTAGTGTTGTGCAGGTCGGGCCCAAGCCCGAGACCCGACCCAAGACCCGGGCTTTGTGGGCCCGACCCGACCCGACCCACAGTCGGGCTCAGTCGGGCTCAGGGTCGGGCCCAAGATTCTGTCAGGCCCGAGACCCGGGCTTGAGCCCGGGTCTCTCGCCTATTTTCCAATGATGTTTTACAGCAGCCATCATATTTGCTGCTGCTGCGAACACGCCTTTTCGTCCGGGGGTATCACAATTTCGAAGCGACGTAACCGTCTCAAAGGGGACATTGTCGAGGCCCTTCAATTTATGAAGTGTGCCATCTGTAATGAAATTCTTTTTCCCGATATGCCATCTTCCGCTACTGAGCCCGACATCGTTGAGATGTTCGACCCCGCATCAGACGATGAGGAGCAGGAAATGTTGGGTTTATGGGATAGAATGTTAGGAGATGAGCCAGAGGATGAGGAAGAAGAGGATGAAGGCGAGGATGATGATCATATTGTAATTGATATTTAATTGACATATTACATTACATTACTCTCTATAAAATTGCGCCTGTCCGTCTGAAGCCTTTTAAGCTCCGCTTATGGCTTCTCAGCCCCAGAACTTCGGAAAGAGGATGACGGACCGCGAGGCGGTCCGGCAGCCGCTTGTAGACTCGACAATTACCGCATGCGCTTACAAGCCCGGGCTTGGGCCCGAGCCCGACCCAAGCCCGACCCGACCCGCCAATCGGGTCGGGCTCAGGATATTTGTGGGCCCGAGCCCGCCCAAGCCCGACCCGACCCCGGGCTTTCAGGCCCGACCCGACCCGCACATCACTAACAACAAGGGTCATCAGAGCCTTCTGAGTCATCATGCAGATGCTTGGGCCATGGCGAGTCACAATAGCGACTACTATCCACTTGTACACAATATTCAGTTGGAACCGAAATGCAAAGCCTTACTCCTTTTCGCCGCTCCACCGCCTCACCTGTTCCTCGGCCTCCAAAGCGAACAAAAAATGCACAACTATCTCTTTATATGGATGTGTATTCGCCGTGCATGGCTTTCGCGCATTCGTCACAATCTAGAAGATCCAATCTCGTGGGGCTTGACGACACAGAAGTGGCGAGACGTGCTCAGCGGACAGTACTGGAAGCAGCAGCATCCTAACAAGGACACGAGAGTTCTATTCGACTTGCGCTACTTTTGGAAATTTGGTGGCCTGCTCATATTTGGCAGCGATGACATGTGCGAGTCCGAACAGGACATATCCCCGCAAATGGCTGGGAGCACTACAGGGCGGCTTGAACCATCTCACTTTGCCGACAATGCGACAAAGGCACTGATCTTGTGGGATCTCGCGCTGTGCCATTCCCAGTTGCAGCTCGATCGAGCGGACGAGATCCTATACGCCCACACTATATCGGACCCAGTTGGGCTCTCGATAAGGCGGGTCCGCCGCACGGATTTGTTCCACGACCCAAAGTGGGGCTGGAAAATACCAGACATGGTACCGCCGTGGGAGATGCCTCTCACCCATCGGACTCACCGCCACTGGCTGTCGCCTTTGCTCGAGGTTGTCAACTGCTGGCCATGTGCCTCGAAAATGTGTTGGTTCCTGCACTTGCACAATTTTGCGACCATAAAGCGGAGGGAGGTAGGTGTGCGGAGGCGATTTTCTGCGATGGTTTGTCTGAAAACGACCTATTCCCTGGAGACATCCATGGTAGCCGTCTATTACCAGGGGGTGTTTGATTCGCTCGGAATTCTTGCGATAGGGTAACCAAATGGCCAGCAGAACAGCAGCAATGCAGGTGTTCTATCTGATGTGAATGTATTATGTACAGAACGAGAACATAGTTATTGTGAACCGCTAGCAAAGAATACCATACATAAATCTATCGCCGCCGCCGCACAAGCCGCGAACGTGCATGTTCTTAGATGCGAGATCAACCTCTGCGCAAGCTGTACATCAATGGAAGCAATCTGTTCGTCGGTGAAAGGAGAGTTAGGCGGGTCGCAGGGAACGTGTGATAGGCTGTCGAGTCCAGGAGCAATGGGTTGTGTTCCGACCAGTCCTGAGGTTTTCGTGTAGCAGGTGAGTCATCAGCGTCGAGTCGTCGGCAACATCCAGTCAATCCCATACGTGCTAATCTCCTCAACAACCTCGTCAACCGGC
>JARGXW010001438.1:0-21097 GCA_029204085.1 Mycena sp. CBHHK59/15 | reverse complement strand
TGTTTCACTCTAGACATTTTTTATGTGCTCTGTAAGCTGACGCGACTGGGTTCATGAATTGAACTGAGTGGTTTTATCTGTTTGCGTTTGGGAACGGGAGAAATTCCTGACGCCATTGGGACGGCAGGAATGACCGGGGGATATCTTCACCAAGGCTGACAGACTGGCAGGATCACTGATACCCAAACTTTAGGAGTGTATGCGACACAGCGGACATACCGCCAGCCTGAAAGCCGAGCTCCCCCAATCTAGCCGCAGAAGTGGCGCGTTCGGCAAGCCCGAAGGAACCAAGTCTGCCTAAAGGGGCGATAATATTAGTCAGCGGGTGCAGATTGCGCAAATTGCGATGCAGCAGAGATACTGCCAGCCCGAAAGCCGAGCTCCCCCAATCTAGCCGCAGAATGGCGCGTTCGGAAAGCCCGAAGGAACCAAGTCTGCCAAAGGGGCGATAATATTAGTCAGCGGGTGCAGATTGCGCAAATTGCGACGCAGCGGAGATACCGCCAGCCTGAAAGCTGAGCTCCCCAATCTAGCCACAGAAGTGGTGCATTCGGCAAGAGGGCAGTCAGTTATAGCGATTCAAACCAATGTACACACCTTCAGATAAAACTGCGGGTTTGGCAGATCAGAGGGAAATACAGCAGCGTTCCCGCTGCCAGTTCACAAGGATCCTATGAGATTCCGCAGGTGGGGAGCTTTACTCGCAGGAGGAGATGTGTGTTACTCGCAGGAAGTGGGGGGGAGTGCGTTATTTTCGCATGAGGGGGTGTTGCATTACTCGCGGGGTGCGTTATTTGCATGGGGGAAGGTGCGTTATTCGCAAGAGAGGATGTGCGTTATTCGCGTGAGGGGGGGGGGGGAGGGGGTGTGTTATTCGTGTGAGGGGGGGGGGAGGGGGTGCGTTATTCGCAGGAATGGAGGTGCATTATTTGCGTGAGGAGGGTGTGCATTACTCGCAGGAGGGTGCGTTACTCACGGGGTGCGTTAATCGCAGGAGGGGGGGTTTGCGTTACTCGCAGGAGGGTGCGTTATTCACATGGGGGGGATGTGTGTTATTCTCAAGAAAGGAATTTGCGTTACTTGCAGGATGGGAGGTGCGTTATTCGCATGGGGGGAGGTGCGTTATTCACAGGAAAGGGAGGCGTGTTATTTGCAAAGGGGGAAGGTGCGTTACTCGCATGAAGAGGGTGCGTTATTCGTGGAGAAGGAGTGTTAATAGGTGAGTTGTTGGGAGATAAGAAAATTCGGATTGTATGAGCAATACGGTTCCCATTGAATTTAATTCAGTAAAAGAAGGTGACATGGGCGGGCAACTTAACAAAGCGAGGAGACTTCAAGCCATGGAATGGGAAGAGAAAACGTGAATGATGGAGACAGAAAAAGAAGGCAGGAAAACTCAGTGATAGTGCACCCTGACATGTCTATCCTTCGAGCGGACACTTTGCATGAAGAGAACCACGGATCCCGAATGGGACCCGCAGCACAGATGGCTTCAATCGACCTCATTCGCCGCAAGGACGATAGTGAAGAGGGTGCGTTATTTGGAAAGAGTTGTGTGAGTTCAGAGAGGAAGAAAAGAAACTCGGTCCGAGCCGGATGCGAAGGGTGGAGGACTGAGTCCTAGGAGGCTGATGGCGGCGAGACAGAAGAAGAGTCTGCTCACATCAGCAGCCCATCGATCATAAACCATATTCTAGGCCCAACGATCGTGCCTCACGAGGGCATAGAAACCGACTTGTACGCAGACAATTCAGTTACTTCCCATAATGCATCACCATCCCCGCCATGTACCTAACGCTCAAGAAAGTTCAAATGAAATATAACATGTCCCAGAATGATTAATTCTGAATGCAACGTACAACTGGTTCAAAACATAAATACATCATGTCTACTACCGACGGCCTCGGTTCAAGGCCCAGCAGATGACAAGAACGGGTTCAGCAGTGCCGTATATATCTGCGCTTCTTTTCCACGTAGTTAAATGAGTCACGATGTGCTTTGGTTTGATAACCATGAGATTTGGATCAGGTTTCGCATAGACCACAGCACACTTGAGTTCTGGATGGTCGGAATAATATCGGATGTTTAAGCGGCGATGCTTGTGGACAAGGAGGAAAGGTTCGCAAAAAGCCATCCAGGGGGACTTTTAAAATTGTGTTGATAACCCCTGTCAGTGTGTTGTTCTGGGTTGGTTCCCTTCCCGGCTGGTAAAACTGGATTAAACTGTTTCCCGTATGCGAAGAGCTGGAGCTGTAGGTTCGCTTTGCCACAGTGCAGTTTTTGCATTGTTTGGCTCGTGGGGGGAGGATCATGGAACGATGCTCTGGGTCGGGAAGAGTGACAACACCCGCAGCATCGCGTGAAACCCCAGAAATTGAGCTTGGGCTCGCCAATCAATTCCAGATACCCTAGGAGCAATGCGTAGAAAGGCTGGGGCATTTCGTGCTTCTTCTTGGCCAGAAAATTGGCTAGAGTAGCATCGTTCAGCTCTTTTGGCTTTCCCGCTTGGCGCTCCTCATCGGGTTCTAAGATTCTGTCCAGGGCTTTCAGTGCAGGGTCCCGTGCATCGTGCAGGTCATCATCATGCACCCGCGCAAATAATCGTGAACACCTTGCCATCTGCTTCAACATAGTATAATCCATGTCGTCTATCCAGGCCGACAGTGAGTGAGAGACTCCAGGCTTGTTAATAATCTAGAATCTTACAGAGACGGTCATTTGTCTTGATTTTCTGGAGCATTCCATTGATACGTTCACCATGAACTCGTTTTGACATGCCAGTGGTCCCAATTTTTTAGAATTTCCGGATCGTGCCACGCATAATGGTGATTTGGGACTGTGTTGACACTGGGAACAGCCGTTGAATGGAACCAAAATAATAATCGTAATGGGCCAAAACACATCCGCTGCAGAGTTTGAGGTTCTAAAAGAAGAGAGAATATTCGTGCAGGCAACCAGATTGCAGAAGCTTTTCAGCATTTCATCATGTCGCCCAGGGTCATCATCAAGCGTCATCTCCAGAATGACGAGAGGAATATAACAGAGAATAGGGTAAGAAATTCTTCGGCTTTTAATTTTCCGTGGGCTTTTTCCCCAAGATTTCCTGGTGGACGGGAAACCCATGTCGGCAGAGAAACCTCTCTGATACAGCAGCATAGTTGTTCAAGATGTTCTGGGGTGAACTTCCATGAGCCCTGCACAGCGACATCTTCGTATTCTTCATCATTGTTGCCTTCCGAGTCTTGATCTGTCTCGTCCCGTGGAAGAGATTCTGGCACTGGGGTGTATGCAGAACCTGAACCATCCATTGGATCATCTGGGGCAGGGGTTCCTTTCGGGGTATTGGCGTCCTCTTCATCTTCCTGCTCCTGCTCCTGCCGCTCCTCCTCCTCCTCAGATTGTGTTGCCCAAATATATTCCTCTCTCCATTTAGCGAACTTATCCGCGTCAAAGTTCTGCGCCTCGTCCAGTACTTCCTGCGCATCGTCTTGCCCACCAGCATCAGAGATATCATCATCGGTCCACAAATCCTCGTCATCAGCGTCGAGCTCCGCGAGATCCTTTGCTCTTCAGCTGTCTCGACCGATGCCCCAGAGTACACGGAGTTGATGTTCGAGAGTACACGGAGTTGATGTTCGAGCACCCCCTCAAGCCAGTTGTGCATGAATCCCAGAATTGTGTCGTTCACTGCATCCCTGTATGACAGGACATGTAACGAGCATCCGCGTACACCGGATTTTCGCTCTTCAAAAATTCTTTTTGTCTTGGTGGGTTGCCTGAACCACCTCCGTGCCTGCTTGATCACCTCAGATGCGGTGCATTTTGGCCAGGCCCAATAGTCGCTTCGGTGTTTCTCTCCCTGTGTGAGGAGGCAGAATGAGCAGAACATGGTTGCAGCATGGCCCAAAAAGCCGCCCGCTTCTCGAGCAGCTGGGAGATCTGCTATGAGAGGCACAATTCGGGCCGTCACCGTTGCGCCTTCTGGATGAAAGTGGGTTTTCACTGCCTTCCCGGGGAAGTCAAACGATTGGATGGTGGCCATGAGTGGATCTAGTAGATTCATGAGGTTGGTGGCCGTGGGTTTCTTTGGCGATGGGGTCAGGCCCACAATGAAAATATTCTCCGGCAGATATCGAACGTCAGGCGGAAGATTCAGGCAATACAGAACTATTGTCCCACATGAGACTGTCGGTCCTGTAAGTGTTATATACCGAGCCGAGGAACTCAGGACCGGAGGGACTGGAAGATCGGAGGACCGGAAGATCTCCGGGGCTGTATACGGAGGGACCACAACACCACAGGAAGGTAAGGGTGAGTGACTACCTTGACCGGCAGGTAATCCGAGGAGGGGACAGGAGTAGGAGTACCGGAGGGGAGTAGAGAATGCAAGGGCAACTCAGTGCGAGGAGAAAAGCCAAGCAACATTAATTATCAATCTGATGTACAAGACATATTAAAGTGATATATATACTAAGTAGCTAATTGTATTCCCAAATAGGAAGGAGGGTGGTTCTTGACAATAAGACAAGTCAGGTGGGCTGATGGGAAGTCATAAGACAATAAGAAAGAAGACGAGAAGACGGATAAACGGGAAACGCTCAGTAATCCTTCATTGCGTAAAAACCCGATTCGTCCGGATGACCGGGTGGCTCCGGTCAATGACCGGAGCCTAGGGATGACCAGAGGTTACCGGAATGGCTGGAAGGAAGTCGGTCGACTGAGGGAGGCTGCATGCATATAACAGTATCCCCCTCTTAGGTTCCTCTCCCATGAGGAACCAAGATGGTCGAATAATGGTAAGTCGTGAGAAAGTAAACAGCATCAAAAAATCACGTGCTGTTGGTTTTCAATTGTTTGTTTGGCGTTGGTGAGTCAGAAAACTCTCTTCCTCTAACCAACACCATCTCCGAACTCCAAACTCCCAAACAACATGCAGACCAGCGGAAACAACGACAGTGGACGCAAGGAGACGCCCGGGATGACAGGACCGACACTGGTGGAAGACGCGGAGGGGAGACGACCGGGAAGGGGAAGGCTTGCGCGACGTCTGCGGAGCTGAGGAAGGAGATGGAGGAGCAGCGCTGCGAGGAGCGCAGGGCGCGCCGGGCCGCGATGATCGCGGCTCACGAGGAGCGTGCGGCAGATGCAGAGCGGAGGGCGGAGGCCGCCCAGGAGGAGGTTGCGTCAGCGTTGATGCTGGTGCAACAGCTCGCGGAGCTCGATGAGGAGGACGAGGAATTTGACGAGCTGCCGCCCGTCAAGGTCCTGTCCCGGTCGCCAACCCCGGAGCGTGCGGAGGACGATGAGGACAAGGAGAATGACGAGGTGGACAGTGACGTCGAGCAGGAAGGGAGTAAAGGTGCATCGCAATAACTCCGGAGGTTCCGGTACTAACCTAACTGCATAGCTTGCGATGGATGCCGGAAGGTCCGGGAAGTGTGCGTCGTCGAGCACGGCCGCTACGCCTGCAGGCGGTGCCGTGTTAAGCACGTGCAGTGCAGCATCGCCGGAGGCCCCGTCCGCCCGAACAAACGTCGGGAAGCGCAGGAAGTCCGGAAGCTGGGAACGGCCCCGATCACAGGGCCCTCGAGGGAACGCCAGGTTGTCCGGAAGAACCGGAAGAACCGGAGCGACTGGGAGGTGCGTGATAGCACTAGGGCAGAGCGGGAGCGGAGGGTGAAGGGAAAAGGGAAAGAGTCAGGTAGAGGCGGAGGTTCCCGGTATCGCGCGCTCGTGAAGCACGTGGAGTACCTCGAGGGGCTCCAGGAACAGAACAGCGCGCGGTACAAGCTCGCATACCGCGCGTGCTGGCTGATCCTCAAGACGCTCGCAAGTCCGGAGAGCGGGGTAACCATACCCCCGGCGTCAACCGCCTACTCAGATGGATGGCAGAGGACCTGGAGTCCGCCTCCTGGGATCTTTCAATGGAGGAGGAAGCGGAGCTGGATCGAAAAGAAGCGGAGGGGTCTGGAAGCGAGGAGGTGCTGGAGCGCCTGGTGAAGCGTCGACGGCTGGTCCGCCGGTTGACACCCGAGTCTGAGGAAGGGGAGGAGGAACCGGAGACGCCTCGGCCCCGCAGGGCCCAATCAGAAGAATGGCCGGAGGACATGCACCTCATTGAAGATCCCGACGCGGAAGGAATGGGGGTGGATGCACCGGAGGTGCCGGAAATGGAGGAAGAGTCTGCGGCGGCGTCAATCGCCGCATCCCCGACGGTGCCAAGGATCATCAAGATCCGTCGGTTCAAGCCCGACCCGGAACCTGTTCCGGAACCGACCCGCATCCCGATGCCTGCACCGGAGGTACCGGTGAGGGTGAAGAGCGAGCCAGTGGATCCGGTAATGATGGAGGAGCTCATCCTGAGCACAGAGGTACTGGACAGGTGGAAGGAGGTTGATGGAGTTCTTGTCTTGGATGACGACGAGGACGTGGAGATGGGGGAACCGGAGGCGACCGGAGGGAAGTGATAATGGTCTAAAGAGACCTAGAAATTAAATCGAATATTTTTAATCATGAGTGAAGTAATTTGAAATCAGACAATATTTTCTTAGTATAACTCCGAGTGATGAATTAAAATCCGGGACCGGGCTTGTTCGGAAAGCGCCGGTGGAAGTTGTCGATGTGTTCGGCTGCATCCAAATCGTCCGCGCCAACCCAAGCGTACTGATCGTCGGTATTCTCATATCCGAGCCATTCGACGTAGTACCGGAGCTTCGTCCGGAAGCGCCGGTCAATCTTGGAGTCAACGATCTGTTTAATTTCAAAGTGTGAATCGCCGTCGATGATTTCCACAGCAGCCGGAGGCGGTTCTTCACGACCGGGGAATGGATTCGGAACATGCGGTTCGAGTTGAGAAATGTGGAATACCGGATGGACTTGAGACAACGTTTTCGGAAGCCGGATGGTGTAGGAGGCGGCACAGGGCTTGCCAATGACTTCGTAAGGACCAAGGTACGTCTCCGAAAATTTCGGAGTCGGCCGGCTAGTGTGAAGATGCTTCGCCAGGATAAAAACCTGATCACCGATCGACAGCGTAGGTTCCCGGGACCGTTTCCGGTCTCCGGTCTCCTTGTAGCGCTCCTGGGCAAAAGTGATTTGCTCCCAGAGGAACTGGTGCAGTTCTTGAAGGTCGACGACAAAATCCTTGGCGTACATGTTGGCCACATCACGTTCCGGATGAACCGTGATAGCCGGGTTGTAACCCTTATTGGCCAAGAAGGGGGAGATGCCGGTCGAAGTGTTTGGAACGTTGTTGAGAGCGAACTCCGCAAGCGGAAGGAGCCGGTCCCAATCGTCCTGTTGGTAAGAGCAGTAGATGCGAATATATTGCTCAACAGTCTGATTCATACGCTCGGTTTGACCGTCGGCCTCCGGGTGATAACCGGAGGTGTAGTGGATCTCCATATTGAGAAGTTCGCCCAGCGACCGGAAGAAGGAGGAGATGAATTCGGAG
The DNA here is from genome assembly GCA_029204085.1 of Mycena sp. CBHHK59/15. Classification (NCBI taxonomy): domain Eukaryota; kingdom Fungi; phylum Basidiomycota; class Agaricomycetes; order Agaricales; family Mycenaceae; genus Mycena; species Mycena sp. CBHHK59/15. The sequence continues at coordinate 13,644 of JARGXW010001438.1, read as the reverse complement.
CCCCGGTCACAAGTAACGTGAGACGGAACACCGTGTTTGGAAAAGACGTGGATAAGGAAGAGGCGAGCAAGCTCCGGTGAGTTAATATGGGTATCGCAAGGAATGAGGATGACCTGCTTAGAAGACCGATCAACGATCACTAGAATGCAGTCAAATTCGCCGGGAGTGGAAGCTGCTCGATAAAGTCCATGGAGATGGAATGCCATGGCCGGAGCGGAACTGGAAGGGGCTTCAGCAGGCCGTAAGGCCGGTGCCGAGGCTTTTTGTTGCGCTTGCAAAGAATGCACGACCGACAGTAGTCCCGGACGAATGTCCAGACCTCCGGCCAGGTGTACTCTCGGCGGACGAGGACTAGAGTGCGATTCTGTCCAAAATGGCCAGCCAGCTCGTGATCATGCAAATTCTGCAGGACACGTACTCGTAGCTGGTCCAGAGCTTCTCCGGTAACCAATGGGACATAAATGTGTTCGTCGAGCCGGAGAAGACCGGAAGGGTCGACATTCCAGCGCAGTGAAGTGCTGGAGGTCGCGGAAGTAAGACCTGCAACGGCGGTGGATCATCGTTGTAGTGGGAACGAATGTCAGAGTGGAGCTTCTCAACATCCATAACGATGGAGGAACGGAGGGTGATTTCCTCGAGAAATGTGGCCCGGAGCGACACGGAGAGTTGATCTTGAGTGAAAATGGGGCGAAAATTTTGAGGATTCAATTGGCTGAAAGCCCTATCCCCCTCTTTAGGGTAGACGTCCCATTGTCTAGTCAAAGTGTCAGGTTTAGCTCCGAGCTTACCTGGACGGAACCGGATAACCATATTAAAATGGCACAGGTATTCCGACCATCTGACTTGGCGACGAGTAAGGATCTTAGTCGTCGCGAAGTATTCCAGATTCTTGTGGTCGGCGACAACGTCGACCGGAAACACCGGACCTTCAAGGTAATGCCGCCATTGGGTGAAGGCATCGAATATGGCTAGGAGTTCTTTGTCGTGCGTGTCGTAGTTGAGTTCGGCCGGACCAAGTGTCCGGGACCGGAACACAATGGGGTGGATTTCGCCGTCGTCTCCAATAATGGAGAGTATAGAGGCGATGGCGTAGTCGGAAGCGTCCGTCTCGATGGTGAGTTGTCGATCTGGAATCCAGTGTGAGAGTACCGGAGCTTCCGTGAATGCATGCTTGAGGGTGTCAAATGCGAGTTGGCAAGCCGGAGACCAATCCCATCGGACGTTGGAACAGGTGAGGCGAGTAAGGGGAACTGTAATCGCCGAGTAGTTCCATATAAAACACCGATAGAAATCACAAAAACCAAGGAAGGACTGGATGTCCTTCACCTTCCGGGCGTCGGCCAGTCGACGATGGCCGAGATCTTGTCTGGAGACATCCGGAAGCCGTCAGGCGAAAGGATGTAGCTGAGATACTCGCAGGTGGTGACCCTGAACTCGCATTTGGAGAGTTTGCAGAAGAGTCCGGCCTTTCGAAGCCGGCGGAGAACCTCCCGGACGTGTTCGGAATGTTGGGACGGATCATCGGAGTAGATCAGTATGTCATCCAAGTAAATGATGACGTACACGTCCAACAGATCTGCGAACAAACTGTTCAGGAAGCGCTGAAAAGCAGCTGGAGCGTTGGTAAGGCCTTCCGGAACGACCCGGAATTCGAAGGACCCATAGCGAGAACGAAAAGCTGTTTTAGGCTCGTCACCCGGAGCGACCCGGAGAAGATGGTAGGCATGCCGGAGATCAAGTTTGTATATATGCGAGCCTTCCCAGGAGCATCGAGGAGATTGGCAATGAGAGGAAGAGGATAACGATCCTTCTTCGTGATCCGATTAAGCCCCCGGTAGTCTACGAAGTCCCGAAGGGCAGCGAGCTCGGCGGGCGAAAGAGAGTAGATGTGACCGACCGGAGGCTCCTCGCCGTCCATAAGCTCGATTTTAAGATCGAATTCTCGATGAGGAGGAAGATTGTAGGCTTCCTGCTCGGAGAAAACATCAGCGAACTCATGATACTCTGGAGAGGTCCGGAGGGGAGGTGGAAGCAAACCGAGCACGGGCTTCTTCCGAGGGAGTGGCGTGCAGCGTATATTGACAATCCTTGTCTCGAATGATGGAGCGGTAAGCCGCAGCAGACACGAGAGACACAAGCGGGCGAGTGGTGAATGGAGGAGGCACGGAGGCCTCGGGAATCTCCATAGAAGGAGCAGGAGTCTCCATGGAAGGAGCAGAAAGTGGCAGAATCGTCGGAGTCGGTGTAGGCGCCATGCCCGGGTTGTCGTGAGCCGGAGGCGCCCCGTCCGTAGCCGGAACTACCGAAGCAGATCCCGGAATAGTATCCGGGGTTGTCGACAGAGATTCCCCTGGGGGACCGGGCCGGAAAGCGATAGTGGCTTCATTCCAGTTAATCAACGGATTAATGCGGGTGAGCCAATTGTATCCCAAGACCAGGTCGCACGGTGAATCGAGACGGGTGACGAAGAAGTCCATATATTGAACTTCGCCAGAAGGAAACCGGAGGAGTAGCCGGAGCATCCGGTCAATGATGGAAGAGGAGCCGTCGAGATACCGGAGTCGGACCGGTTTCACCGCGTACGTAGAAAAGCCATTCGATTCGCACATTTTCAAAGATATAAAACAATGAGATGAACCGGAATCAACAAGCGCACGTACACGGGAGTTGAATCCCGCGACTACTCGAAAGAGGAGAGATGGAGAGATGGTTGAACATAATTCCGGCTCGGAAATGTCCGGCCGGAGAGGAGATATATCGAGAAAGACATAAAGGGTGTTAAGTAAGAGAGCGGAAGCGTTGAGGCGAACCTCGGTAAGCACCCGGGAGTCAACGCAACTCGGACCAGGTGCCGAGGGTTCCGAGCTGCTGATCAATTTTTTGACTCTGCAGCGGCGGCCGGGCAGCTGGAGCCGCCGGAGCCGAAGTTGCATTACCGGAGGTCGAGGCCTGGGCAGCTTTAGCGTTAGCCGGCCCGGGGCGCTTCTGACAGTTGTCGGCGGTGTGACCCTTGCCTCCGCAGTACATGCAGAGGTTGTTCTTCCGGCGACACTCCCTTTCGTCCTGCTTGATCATCCCGCTGGCATGGAGTTTGTCGGCGTAGGGGCGAGGGGAAGGTGCCGTAGCGGTTGACTTGGCCTTGCCCTTACCCTTGCCTCCGGCACGTCCAGCGTTATTGCCTGAGTGGCCGGGATTGCCGGAGTCGGGAGTGGAGGCAGGAGCGTTAGAGGATTTGGGACTCTTACCGGAGCCCCTGTTGCCGGATTTCGGGTTTGCCAGATTGACCACCGGCAGCGTTGCCACCGCCGGGACCGGGAGGTTTCTCCCGGTCGCGCTCTCGGAGCTTCTCCGACTCGCGTTTCCAGTACCGACCATCGATGATGCGTGCGACCATCTTCACTCCGTCGAGGTTGTTGACATAGTTGTGATGGACCATGTCATCCTTGATTCGATGGGGAAGTCCCTCATAGAACTGATACCGGAGAGCATTATCGCTCCACCGGGTGAGAACCGAGAGGAAGTCGAACTCGATGATGTAAGTGGTGATCCGGTCACCGGATTTCATCCGGCAAGCGTGAATCTTGTGCTCCGCATCCCCAACCGGATCGTGCGGCCCGAAGTTCAGGGTAAGTTCCTGAATGAAGACGGCAAAGTTGCCGTCCCAGGCCAGAATGATGGTCGGGTCGTACAGGTTGGGGAAAAAACCACTGCTGAGCGCTGCCCCGGAGGTACGAAATGATGTACAGAATACGATCATCGTCCTCCGGAAAATCCTGAGGGCGCTCTGCGAAATGCAAATAGCACTGGGTGAGGAAGGACAAGAGTTTTGCTGGGTCCGATCCATCGAAAGTGTCTGGATTTCGGAGATTGGATCGGCTGGAACGAGGAGGAGGAGCTGGGGACGAGCAGTGAAAAGGTTGACCGCTTCCCAGAAGGTACAGAGAGTGTCCACGAATAAGGTGCGGTCAGGATCTGGGTCCGGCTCAGCCGGAGCATCGGCACCACCGGGAGGGCCAGGTGGACCTCCGGGTGGACCTCCAGGTGGACCTCTGGGTGGAACAACTGGTGGACCGCCACCGCCACCACCTCCACCACCACCACCTCCACCACCGCCGTCACCGTCTCCCTCGTTTAAAGAAGGAGTCGATTCGCGATCAGCGGGAGATCATCATGAGATAAATGAAGGCTTCCGGCATGATGATGGCCGGTTTGTCCGGACTCCTCCGGAGCCTCTCAGATGTCCTCAGGGACCTCAACAAAGCGAGGGCCCTCAATGGGGGATGCGCTGCGTGCTGCAGTGCGAAGTGGATGAGGGGAGACAGGGTACCTCACCAGGTTTTCAGGTGTCCGGGGATTGAGAACCAACGCCGGAGCGTTTGCCGGAAAGGATAAAGGTGGAGCAGGTGCAGCCCGAGAGAATTGCGGACCATAGCGAAGCGTCGGAGAGACTGGGTGTGCTGGATACATCAACGGTCCGAGAACCTGGACCGGAGTAGCTAGCGGAACGATCTGGCCGAACATACGGGATTCTCGACGAGGATCCTTTTCAGACCGACCAGAGTCTACACGGTCGATTTGTTCCGTGTTGGGGAGATTGGGATTAGGGAAGCGAGACATTGCCAGTCAGAGTAGTGAGATTGATAATACTGTTATATACTGAGCCGAGGAACTCAGGACCAGAGGGACTGGAAGATCGGAGGACCGGAAGATCGGAGGACCGGAAGATCTCCGGGGCTGTATACGGAGGGACCACAACACCACAGGAAGGTAAGGGTGAGTGACTACCTTGACCGGCAGGTAATCCGAGGAGGGGACAGGAGTAGGAGTACCGGAGGGGAGTAGAGAATGCAAGGGCAACTCAGTGCGAGGAGAAAAGCCAAGCAACATTAATTATCAATCTGATGTACAAGATGTATTAAAGTGATATATATACTAAGTAGCTAATTGTATTCCCAAATAGGAAGGAGGGTGGTTCTTGACAAAAAGACAAGTCAGGTGGGCTGATGGGAAGTCGTAGGACAATAAGAAAGAAGACGAGAAGACGGATAAACGGGAAACGCTCAGTAATCCTTCATTGCGTAAAAACCCGATTTGTCCGGATGACCGGGTGGCTCCGGTCAATGACCGGAGCCTAGGGATGACCAGAGTTTACCGGAATGGCCGGAAGGGAGTCGGTCGACTGAGGGAGGCTGCATGCATATAACAGTAAGTGAAACTGTTAGTGTGCCGTTGAGTAAGGTGGTGGATATTTACCTGCAAGCTTGTTCGACCGCGGGTTGAACCAATCAATATAAAGGCCAAACACCAGGTTGTATTTATCCTTCCCAGAAGCCTTGAGTCCCTGCCACCTGGGACTGTCCTGCAAATCACACATCTCTTCACCAGGTGCAGCGGGCGTTCTTTGGAAGGATTTCTGCAGATAATCCTCGATACTCTTTCGCGACAGAAACCACTCCAACCATGGCTCGAACTTCTGTGTATTGAAGGTAGTTTTTGGAACCTGTTTAAACTCCTTCCCGGAGTGCTGTGTACGCCAAAGCTCGGTTTTGCAGCTGATGCATGATCTTTTGGAGACCTTTGCTGTACAACATTCGGGCATAGTAGCCAGGGAGGGATACAGTGTATAACACTTTGGACAGCACGGTGTCTGGACAATTTCCGGTTCCCTGGTGTAATTGCTATATGCTGTACGAATATCCTGAGGGATTTGCAACTTTGGGAGTTGAAGGGTAATTCCATGAGCAAGCAGCGCTAGCTGTACGAGAACCAGGGTGGTAGACAAGATGAACTGAAGGGCCTTCAAGATAATGTTTGCGATGGCACGGCTGACACCCGCTTTCAAGTTGAGCCATACTACTAGAGCAGAGCAGTGCTGGACCATGAGTGAGCTGTCGATCTTGATACCTGTACATTTATATTAACAAGTAGTAATATGATTCTGTTGAGAAGACCGCACCCTGGGGATTGTCTGCCTTTCCAAAGCTAAAACCTTCATCGTCATCTTCGTTTGAGAGGTCTTTGGTGCCCACTGGGCTCGACCTTCCTGCAAAATCAGGTGATCGATTGACTGCTGCTGAAATCTCGTGCCGACGCCGAAGCTGTGAGCTGATTTTCCTGCCTGGAATTTTCTGTCCATCAACAGAGACCCATCGGGTGATGCATTCGGGGCAGGTGCAGACCACTTTTGCACCCATGAGGGAGGGCGAGGAGGGGAGACGGGACAGGAAGAAGTCGGGATACGAACATCTTATCTGTAATTCCTGTTATATCCGTGCATCTCGGAGTACCTCGGAGCTCCGACCGGACTTCCTTCGGAATTTCCGAAGGGGACTTCTATCCATCGCAAGGGACATTACGCGATGAGGAATTACCAAGCGGATTCCTTTTACTCATAATCCCTTACTTCACTCTCGGAGTTTATCCGGACATCCACTTATTGTCCACGGAGAAATACTTACTCATCGTTCACAAGATGTCTTAACAACTTATTGTCCACGGACTTATACTTACGAATCCTTCACAGGATTGTCTTGACGACTTATTGTCCACGGACTAATACTTACTAATCTTTCACACCTTATTGTACTTCACTAAACAATTAGCTTACTAGTATTTAAGCTAACACTGGTTGAACATTTCAAAATTTTCACCTTCTTTTTCAGTGAAAAATGTCGTTTATTTTTCACACATTTTTCACTGAAAAAGCAGGTGAAATTTTCAAAACATTTTCATCACTTTCTTATTTTATTTTGAATTTTTCACCTTGAATTGAGAAAGTGCTGAAAAAGTTTTAAAATTTTCACCTTCTTTTTCAGTGAAAAATGTCTGAAAAATAAACAACATTTTTCACTGAAAAAGAAGGTGAAAAAATTGAAATGCTCAACCAGTGTAAGTAGTTTAGCCTCTGTTCTTCAGTTTGATAATTGTATACGTTATTGCGTTCTCCCTTCCCAACGCAACCTGAGTCGGACTTCCGACCTATCGGATATTCCGTGCCTCCTCCGGCCCTCCTGCATCCTCACTCGTCCTCCCGTTATTATCTCTGGACTTGTCTCTCCTTGGTCGCAAGCCGGGTAGTCGCACACTCTTGTTTGTAGTGCTTGCGAGAACGACCTTCTGACCCTTCGGAACTCCGTGACTAACTCCGACATATTTCCTTCGGACTTTCTCGGCAATTCCGATCCCCTCGGCTCAGCACTTAACAGTATTATCAAACTCAACTATCTGGGCTTGCATGGCTGATCAGTTTAACCCCTACAATCCTGCATCCATCGTGCCGGGCACGCCTGGCGCATCCCAATCTCTTGCTGGCAATAATCTTCTCCAACGGCGTGTTGATCGTGACCGCCGGCAATCCCGACTTCTTCCAATATTCCTATTACTCCCATTGCCGCTCGATCGTCAGAAATCCCTCTGACTTTCCAGCCCATTCCTTACCCCACCATGAATCCACGTCCAGCTTCTTACCCAGTTGGAGGAGTACCATCGGAGGCTCCGCGTCGTGCTCCTAATCCATTTACAACTCCGCTTCCTCCTTCGGAAGATCCGATAGCTGAAGAAACCGATGAACCGGAACCACCTATCGAAGAAGAGGAAGTTATTGATGAGGAGACAAGATTTGGTCGACAAATTCTGGCCAATATCGGAGATCTCACGGAGGTACTTCGGAGTTTGAAAGGTCCACAGTCTGGATCTAAGAGCTCTCGCTCTAACCTTCGGAACCCCGATACTTCGATGGTTCTGATCCTCAGAAACTCCGACCATTCCTCGCTCAGTGCTATCTGCACTTTGCTGAACGTGACCAGGATTCACCACGGACGACGACAAAATCATTTATCTTATGTCGTACCTCCGAGGCACCGCCCTAGATTGGTTTGAACCCCAGCTCTTCGATCCCGACCCAAACACTGTTCCAGCCTGGGACAGCAATTTTCCTCAGTTCCTTCAAGAGCTGCAGGACAATTTTGGGCCGCACGATCCTGTCGGAGATGCCGAGGACCAGCTTCGGAATCTCCGAATGAAATCCACGGACCGTATCACCACTTACACCGTCGAATTCAATAAGCTTTCAGCTTATACTGGTTGGGGAATGACCGCCCTTCGTTTCCAATACTACGAAGGATTGCCAAGGAGGATTAAGGATCCCCTTGTCAATATGGAGTATCCGAATACTCTTATCGGACTCCGGGCTGCGGCTCAACGGGTTGATACTCGCTATTGGAAGCGAGAATCTGAGAAGAAACGCGAGCAGACCGGTACTCACGGAAATCCCGAGTCTTCTTCGGCTTCCGCCTCTTCCAACCAGAAGGGTGGTAATACGAAGAAAGCATTTAAACCTCAGCAATCTTCCACTCCTACCGCTTCGCAGTCTTCGGGAACTCCGAGAACTCCGAAGCCTTATGCCGACAAACTGGATAAGAGTGGACAGCTCAAGGATACTGAGAGGGAGCGTCGCAAGAAGTTCAACCTCTGCATGTATTGCGGAGGCAGCGGTCATTCCGCTGCGGAGTGTAACAAAAAGAGACCCAACGCCGCAGGCAGGGCCTCTAAAGCGGAAACTCCGAAGAACTCCGACACTGCTACCACGGAGTCAAAAAAATAGTCAGCAGCTCTGAAACCTCCGCGCACGATCAGAGCTGTGTTGACTCTAGTGTGCTTCCTGAGGTCTTCCTCAACGCGTCCTCTCTTTCATCTAATGCCTTATACCTCGACCTTTATGCTGCACCTTCGGACTCGCTCGGAGATTCCTTCGGAAACTCCGAAGCTTATGCATCTACAAAATTTACGATTCCTTCATCCCTCGCTGCGAGGTTCATTATCCGCCTTCGGACTCTTGTCGATTCCGGATCTTCACATTGTTTCATATCTCCTAATATTTGTGAAATGAATGGTTTTGTTCCTTACTCGATACCTCCGATAAGGCTCCGATACCTCGACGGCACCTCCTCCATAATAAATCGGCAAATCCGCCTTCCAATTCTATTCCCTACTGGAGATGTCCAAATATTGGAATTCTACGTCACCCATCTGGATGCCCCTAGTGACCTGGTTCTTGGATTCAACTGGCTCCACCGCTTCAATCCGTTGATTGACTGGTCGGCAGGCCTAATATCTTTCCGTTCCTCCGACACCACCGGGGTATCAATGTCGACTCCTCAGACTATACAGTCTAATTCTGTTCCGGTTAATTCCTCTTCGGAAGGACCTTCGGAAACTCCGACTCCGAAGCCCATCTCGGAATCTCCGACGTCGTCTCTCAGTTCTGATCCTTCTATGGATATTCCTTCCCCTTCGGCTTCTCCGAAGCCATCCGGTACTCCGCCTCCTTCGGCTTCTCCGAAGCCATTTGGTTCTCCTCCCCACATATCCCTGGTTTCGGCTGCTGCCTACTCTGCTATTATCGGGCAGAAAGGACCACTCAATATACACTTCGCACTGTCCTAGAAGCGACATATCTGGTCATTCAACTTCCTTGGACGGAGATCTTTCGGATATTCCGACCGAGTATCAAGACTTCGCCGACGTTTTCTCGGAGTCCGAAGCCTACAATTACCTCCACATCGCGAATACGACCTCCGAATTGACACCGAGGAGGGTGAAATACCACCTATTGGTCACATATATTCTCTATCGCAAGCTGAACTATCGGCACTCCGAGAATTCATCGATAAGAATTTAAAGGCCAACTTCATCTATCCCTCGAAATCAACTCACGGAGCTCCGATACTTTTCGCGAAGAAAAAAGATGGCTCTCTTCGGCTCTGCGTCGACTACCGAGGTCTTAACCGAATCACTAAGAAAGACCGATATCCGCTTCCATTAATTTCGGACTTGCTAGATGCTCCGAGCAAGGCTCGCATCTATACAAAACTCGATCTCCGACATGCTTATCACCTTCTCCGAATTAAAGAAGGCGACGAGCCCAAAACTGCTTTTCGTACTCGCTATGGGTCTTATGACTGGAGAGTGGTTCCTGAAGGCCTCACTAATGCCCCTGCGGCATTTCAACGCTTTCTCAATACCATCTTCTCGGACCTCCTTGACGTCTGCGTCGTAGTCTACTTGGATGACATCCTCGTATACTCCGAAGACGAGTCGAAACATACCGAGCATGTCCGAGAAGTACTTCGGAGACTCCGAGCATCCGGACTTTTTTGCAAACTCCCGAAATGCGAATTCAGCGTCACCACTTGTGAATACCTTGGATATATTCTCTCCCCCGACGGCTTCCGAATGGCCCCGAGAAAATCGCTGCAGTTGCTCAATGGCCTACTCCACGAAAAGTGAAGGATGTTCAATCCTTCCTAGGCTTTTGCAACTTCTATCGGCGTTTTATCTGGAACTATTCGGATATTACTATCCCACTCACTCGGCTTACCCGATCTAGCGTGAAATGGAACTGGTCCGAAAACTGTCAATCAGCCTTTGACGGTCTGAAGACTGCTTTCTCGGAAGCTCCGATACTTCACCATTGGGTTCCCGATCGTCAAATTACAGTGGAAGCGGACGCCTCTGACTATGCTATCGCCGCTATTCTTTCAATTATTGGCGACGACGGCGACATTCATCCTGTGGCATTCCGAAGCCGCACACTCGGACCTTCCGAAGTCAACTACGACATCCACGATAAAGAGCTACTTGCGATTTTTGACGCCTTTAAACATTGGCGGCATTACCTTGAAGGCTCGGCAACTCCGGTGGACGTCGTTACTGATCACAAGAACTTGGAGTACTTTGCCACTACTAAAGTGCTTACTCGTCGACAAGTTCGGTGGTCCGAGTACCTTTGCCGTTTCAATATGGTTATTCGTTTCCGCCCGGGCAGGCTCGGCGGAAAACCCGACGCCTTAACTAGACGATGGGACGTCTACCCTAAAGAGGGGGATAAGGGCTATGGCCAAGTCAACCCTCATAATTTTCGTCCTGTTTTCACTCAAGATCAGCTTTCGGCGTCGCTTCGGGCCACTTATCTCGAGGACATTTGTCTTCAAGCTACGGTTGTTATGGATGTAGACAAGCTTCATTCGGACATCCGAAGCCACCTCCGAGATGATCCTTCGGCCTTACTCGGAATTACCGCGGCAACTTCTGGCAACTCCCCTCGTTGGACTATTGACGACACTGGCCTACTTCGCCATGACGAGCGCATCTATGTTCCTCTCCTTATCGGAAATTCCGAGGAACTCCGAGTTCGGGTTCTTCAACACTGTCATGATCACATCCTAGCTGGTCATTTCGGTCAGAACCGCACTCTTCAGCTCGTTCGACGCGAATATACTTGGCCGGAGGTCCGAACCTTTGTCCGAACGTATTGCCAATCTTGTGTCTTGTGCAAGCGCAACAAGCGGCCTCGACACAAACCTTATGGGTTACTCCAGCCCTTACCTGTTCCACTTCGCCCTTGGCATTCTATCTCCATGGACTTCATCGAGGAACTTCCGAATTCCAACGGTTACAACAGCATTCTAGTCATCATAGATCGTGCTTCAAAACAAGGAATTTTTATTCCTTGCGACACAAAAATAACCTCTTCGGACCTCGCTCGGCTTTTCCTTATTCATGTCTTTTCTAAGCATGGAGTCCCTTCGCACGTCACTTCGGATCGGGGATCCGAATTCGTTTCTGCGTTCTTTCGGTCCTTGGGTCAACTCTTGAGTATGGAATTGCATTTCACTTCGGGGTATCACCCGGAGGCCGACGGACAAACCGAACGTGCCAACCAGACTTTGGAGCAATATATTCGCATGTACACTTCCTATCAACAAGACGACTGGGATCGTCTTCTTCCTCTGGCCGAGTTCGCTTACAACAATGCTCCGAATGCTTCTAGGAGTTACACCATTTTTCGCGAACAAGGGATACATCCTTCCTTAACTATTCATCCGGAACGTGATGTGGCCAACACTTACGCTAAGGATTTCGCTGTCGACCTTCACGGACTTCACGAGTTTCTCCGAGAGCAAATTACGGTTGCTCAGAAGAGATACAAGGCCACTGCTGATACTCGTCGAAACCCTTCACCAGAATTCAAAATCGGTGATCAAGTCTTTGTTTCCGCAAAGCACATTCGGACAACCCGACCAACTCCGAAGTTTTCCGAACAGACTCTAGGTCCCTACGAAATTATCGCCCATCCTAGTTCCAATTCTTATACACTTCGGCTTCCGAAGCAACTCCGAGGCATTCATCCGGTCTTTCACGTTTCTCAACTTGAACCGCACACTCCGAACCCTTTTCCCAGCCGCATCGAGGAACCTCCAGGTGCAGTTGAAGTGGTGAACGGAGATGAGCACTTCGAGATCAAAGAAATTGTTGACTCAAAGCTCGATCGGAGATACCGAGTGAAACTCCGATACTTGGTTGAATGGCTTGGTTATGAAGAAACCGATGAACAGTTCTCTTGGATGGGAGCTGACGACGTTCATGCCGATGAACTTGTCGAAAGCTTTCATAAACGCTATCCCGGAAAGCCAGGTCCTGATTATTAATTCGGACTTCCTTCGGCAATTCCGAATTTTCAGATCATCACAAAAAACTTTCAAAATTACAAGCGATACTATTTTACATCTATGTACTTTTCGACTTTTTCTCTCCTTACTCAACCCTCCTCCGCTTGCCTTTCGACTTGGCCGACTTTTTCTTCGGCTTCTCCGACTCTTCCTCTTCCGACTCCGAGACCTCGAGCTCCATGCTCGGGTCGAACGCGGAATCCACCCATGAGAAGCTCGTTCTGCTTCTCCAACCTCCTCACCCGCCTTCTCAACTCCGTGTTCTCGTCCACGACCGCCTTTCGGAATTCCCGAGCCCTTTCGACGTCTTCATTCGCCGTCGTGGTGAAATTTTGAACAGCTTGTATAGCTGCTCAACGTCTTCATCGAGCTCGTCGACCTTGGTGTCCGTTGGCTCGGACACCCTCGGGACTTCCGCGGCCGCCCGAATCCGCTCTCCAAGGTCGCATCGGACCTTTTGCGTCGCGCATTGGACGCAGGAGACTCCTCGAGGCCCTTGTGGCCTATTGCACGGGAGGTGTGCTTGTGCATTTTTGCATCCTAGTTAGTCAGCACGGAGAATCTCGGATATGCCGAAGAGTTACGGATGACGGAGTTGCTGCCGCTTGCTTCGGACATCGGATATGGCGTTCCGAAGGGGTGAAAATTGAAAATTTTCACCGCTCGGAGTTTCCTATATACATATTCTGGGTCGAGCACGTGACATCTCGTGACGTCCCGGAAAAGTTCCAAGCCTCTTGAGGGCAATCGGCCTTGAGAGGGGGATACTGTTATATCCGTGCATCTCGGAGTACCTCGGAACTCCGATCGGACTTCCTTCGGAATTTCCGAGGGGGACTTCTATCCATCGCAAGGGACATTACGCGATGAGGAATTACCAAGCGGATCCTTTACTCATAATCCCTTACTTCACTCTCGGAGTTTATCCGGACATCCACTTATTGTCCACGGACTTAAGATGTCTTGACGACTTATTGTCCACGGACTTATACTTACAAATCCTTCACAGGATTGTCTTGACGACTTATTGTCCACGGACTAATACTTACTAATCTTTCACACCTTATTGTACTTCACTAAACAATTAGCTTACTAGTATTTAAGCTAAGTAGTTTAGCCTCTGTTCTTCAGTTTG
>JARGXW010001437.1:0-21129 GCA_029204085.1 Mycena sp. CBHHK59/15 | reverse complement strand
TGTCGGACAGATATAAACATTACTTCAATGGGTCTACAAGAATGCAGGTTGATTGCCGAATGAACCGGAGCCCACTCTATTCAAAGCCATGGTCCACAAACATGTAAGGGAGTTTTCGCTCCAGACGCTGGCCCGACTCGGACTCAGACTCGGACTCGGACTCGACTCGGAAGCCTCCCCTGCCAAAAGGCGAAGACAGGCTAGTAATCTCATTCATAATATATTCTCCCCACTTATAAGTTGTAGAAACCCATGCTGGAACGGTGTAAACTCGTTCAGAGTATGCAGTAGCTTCTGAGTAGGAATGTGATACATCGCGAACGTTTTATGCTAATCTTGTTAACGAAAATTTTTGTAAGAACAAGGAATGTGCATCGACAAATGCTTCATACCAGGTTCCTTCCTCTTGGTTTTGAACCTGTTCTACATAGATGAGAGAAGCTGTATTGTCCGACTGGATGAGATTCCAGAGTAATGGGTATCTTGTTGTGAGTCCCATCCAAGGCCTGTTCAGCGTGGAGACTGCTGCATTCAGTGAGATGGTGGGAGTGGACGTGCGATCGACGCTGGAAAGAGCTTTGTGGGTCGTAATCGATGACTGAGGTTGAAGGCGTACATGGTTTGACAAACGAGTTTCTGAACATGACAACCTTGCCGTTTTTGAAGGCGACATTAGCTACCACATTGGCGAACGAGATTTGTTCTAGGAATGATATTTCAACCTTTGTTGGAAGAAGAATATGATAGTCTCTCCTAGACAGACACTTCAACAAAAAAAAAACTTGTACCTCGTTGTGTTGAAGTCTGTTACTTACCGCGGGGTCCGATCGTGTAGCTGGCTTATTACGCAATCACGGAGTTTGAATCTGCCACGTGACTTCTCCGGCTTTCCCCGCTTTCCTTCTGTCCCCGCGCTTCTAGTCCTCGACGCGCCGCACCGCCGACACAGACGACTCTCGCATGACGCAAGGCTGATATGGTCCGACCACTCTGCTGGCAGTCTCGGTCGGCCGCGAAACTCTCCAGAAGATTGTCGAACAAGTTATTCCCGCCTGGAAGGACGGATTGCGTCCTGTGCAAGAAGACTTCTGTTCAGCTATTCTCGATGGCGACGATGTGCTCTGCTGCACCGCGACTGGAGATGGAAAATCTGCTGCATTCTCTGTGCCTATTCTCGTGTTAAACGAATACAATAAAAATCCGGGACTATATGCTGCAGGCCTCCCAACCCGCTTGAATCCCATCGGAATCGTTGTGACGCCGACCAAGGCTTAGCTAGGCTCCTGACCAACCGCTTCACCATCACGTGGCTACGCTTTTCACGGTTGGCGAAGCGGCTGGGACATCTGGGCGACATTTTGGCTGAGCCCGCCAAATGTGATTTTGTACTTAGAATCTGAGAGCTGTGAATTTTCAGAAAAAGTGTAAAAATTGATATGGGGAAAGTTGCGTATTTTCAATTCTAAGATGAATGAGCCCAACATGTTTTTTCTAGCTGGGTGGAAGGTGCTCGACATCGTCTGTGCACAGACCAGGAGACGATGTCGAGCACTTTCAGTCTTATTCGGCTTAGAATTCAAAATATACAACTTTCTCTATACGACTTTTTACTCTTTTCTCAGGTTCAGACATCAAAAAACTCAAGTCCAAAACCACTTTTGGCTGCATCAGCCAAAATCACGACCAGAAGTTCCAGTCGTTACATGAAGCTTTGATCCCTTGACCCCGTGATCAAAGTTGCTTACATGTGACTGACTGGTCGCGAGTCTAGGGCTTAGCAAACAATATTGCAAGTCTATATCCTTTCATGTGACTCAGTTTTGTTCACAGCCCACGATAGGTGCTTGAAATAACAAACCTGAAGATCACTGCATTTGCATACTGTCGGGAGAAGCTAGCGGAAGCGCGACGGAATGGAGTCAACCTTGCAGAGAATGGCGCGAAATTTCGGAGTCACCTATCTTCCGAGCCAGGATACTCTTTGTCGCTGTCGACGAGGTTCATCTGATCAATGAATGGGGGGAGTTCACTTCAGGCTCTCATTCAAGACTATTGGGCTCTTTATCCGTGGACGTCTCCCGTTTTCCACCTCTGTCGTCGCTCTTTCAGCAACACTCGCACCTGGCAAAGATACCTCCGCTGTTTGCGAAAGTCTTGGTCTCTTCGACGGACAATTCGACCTCATCCGGTGTACCAACGAGCGTCCCAATATACAACTCATAATGGAAACCTTGACACATGGCTTTCTGGATATTCATTCCCTGACATTCTCCTGTATCTGTGAAGTGGCCGCAAAGTTGTCTTCCATTTCCCATCGCTCGACATGTTATTCCGATGCTATGTCTACATCTGGCGTCTTCAGCAGGCATCTGCTGACAAAATGCGGTGAACACGTATGTACCACAGCCTGTGCTCCCCGTGATACAATGAGGACACCATCCGTCGCATCGAGGAGGACCCCGAATGTCAAATCATCCTGGCCACGATCGCATTCTCCAACGGGATCAACACCAAGTCCCTGCTCGACAGTGTTTCTCTTGGCTTTTCCAGGACCCTCAACATCGTCTGGCAGGAAAAAGGTCACGCCGGTAGAAAGTCGGGGACTTTGGCACGCGGTGTGGTGCTTATCCAAAAAAGCACGATCACAGCCACAAGGAAACTCCTCAAATGTGCGTGATTTCTATCTTTTATAACATTTCAATGCATTAATGGCATTGTAGCCGTATCCGCATCCATAGACTCGAAGCCTAAGAAGGGCAAAGGTAGCCGAACCAAGAAGACTTTGCAACCAATGAGCCTCGTCAAAGCTAACTTCATCCTTGAGACGAACTGCTATATTGCGTTCCTCAACAAGCACTACGCGAATCCGCCGTTGGAAACCTCCTCATTGGATTGTCTAACTGCTAAGCGACCGCTACCCTGCTCTCTTTGTCTTTCCCACTCATCCCGAACCTTGGATTTCCCTGCCCCACAATCCGCGCCGATACTTCCCACATTGCGATCCAAATCCAAATCTAAACCTGTTCCGGTTGCCAAGAAACTGAAATTGGTTGCCCACAAGCGCGAGGCTGCTAAGATTCCACTCAGAAATTTTCGAAAACCCACCCGCAAGTGAGCAGCACTCGACACCGTCACAAACTTGCCACAAGCGCTGCGTGCACGCGCACCTCAAGTGACTGCAGCGGAGGCAGCGAAGGAGTACAGCCGGCATAAGCCGAGGCAACGTAGCTCATAACTGACTTGATTGTTGTACTGGTGGGCCTGGAATGGTCGGATTGGGGTTGAGCGTTGCTCGGTAATTACGGTTCTTCCGAGGCCGGGATGGGTTCGGTGCCTGGAGGAGGATCTAAATCCATTCTGAGTCTATCTTACACGTTAAACTGAAGTTGCGACGCGAAAAGAGCGAGAGGGAGGGAAGAAAACGCGTCGTAGACGGTGGCGAAAAGAAGCGAGGCAAAATCACGTGGAAATTGAAACTCCGCGATTGCGTAATAACGCAGCTACACGATCAGACCCCCGATGTAAAACAGGACTAGTAATATGACGACCCACATGCTCAAGAGGAGCTCGGAACTGTAATTTTGGACACGATGTGTACTGGTGGGTACCCACCCGCACCAGTGATCGGGGTCCTGCCGCCAACTTTTCTCGATTTTCTCAGATGTTTTCTTTCCGTGGATGAAATTCTTAGAGAATTGGATCGGCGGAAAGCTAGGTACTACTGGACATCCTATGCCAAAATACAGAGTCGTATTCCCCCACAAAGAAAAATATGGACAAGTTCGTGTAATGACCGGATCTTTCCACAAATAGATTTTGATTGACAATTGATTGACGCGTCTGCGGTCACGTTTTTTCGCTGCGCGTCGTCGAATGCACTATCAGCGCGTCGTACTTCTCTGCGCGTGGGCTGGTTCTATGGCTGGCGACCTTAGCCCAGGCAATCCAGGCCATCTGCACCTCCCTTCCTCTGCCGATGACGACAATCCCGGCCACCTGGACTGGCTCTATGATTCTACGGCAGCTGAGCTCGACATCGGGCCGTACTCGACCACTCCTGCACAGTATGGAAGCGAGTACAGGGGACTCCTCTTCAGATTCAGACTCAGTCACTGAGTCATCCTGAGCCTCCGCGACTACTGGCGCGCGCGCTGCAGCAAAGCGGCGTTCTTCTCGCCGCCTACGGGTTCTTTCCTCTTCCTTGTGCTGGGAGGGATTGACTTCGTGGTCAGATCCGGCCTCCGACGACGGAATCAAAAATTCGAACGGATCTTCTGCTTGGGAGGTCATACAGGCAGGAGCAGGGCGCGACGCGTTATGGTGATCTGTTTGTGGTGGCTGTACTATACACGTGGTACGCTCCAGACACAAGGCCTTTACCTGTTTAAGCCCAGGACCCCGTAAACCTGCTCCGTTCCCCATATGGTAGCGCGTGTCCGGGATTACAGTTCCGAGCTCCTCTTGCACATGCTGGGATACTTCTATTGGGGAACCCGGCTTTCAAGAGAAACCCCTCCGAAATAAATTGTCTTATTAGGAAACCCGGCTTCCCAGGGCTTCCCATCACCAATGCCGGCGACGCTCAAAAGGGAGTGGTACAGTTTTGAGCGGACCAAACTCGCAATTGCATTGTAAATTTAATCTGCTACTCCACCATGCGTTTTAATAACAGTCAGCAGCAGTTCTCATGAGCGCCAAGGGCCCAGGGAAGCTATGTAGCCACACTCCGAAGACAACTGATGGCACGGTAATATTGTCCACGGGAATCGACAGGTCCTGCTCGGTACGGGTGTAAGTACTTATCAGGGCCTGTCTCAGTGTTCAGACATTTTTCCTGATTTTTTTGAACAGATGCGCCCACTGAAGTGAACCTGCCGAGAGTTTTTCGGGGCAGTTTGATGGCATCAACACCTCGATATTTCGCTTGTTTAAATCCCTGTACCCGCGAAGAGCCTCTTAGTGATACATATTTCCATGAATGTCTCTATATTGTGGACATATGTACGGTCAAATATTTTCGTAGACGTGCAACCTTGTACAATGAAATATTCTGATTTCAACATCCGCCAGCGGTGCCGAAAGTTCGGCGGGGGTTTCTCACTAGACATTCGAAAGGAGTTCTGTGATTGGTGGGGCTTCTCTTGGAAACCGGGTTCCTCAACTGGCGATGGAGAGGAAGGTGGCCGAGAAGCCATAGCTGTTTTGAAGATGCCTCCTTAGACGGAGGCATAATTACTCGAGTTCAGACCTCTCCGGGCTGGATTTCTCAGGACAGAAAACATGTTGACCACCTGATATTTGTGTTTGCTTCCGACGGATTGTGCAATCTCCTCCTGAACCCACAATTCTCGCACAAACCCATGAACCTCAACCATCTGAAATTCCCGAAGCATAGTATATGCACCGACAGGTTCCTCATCGCCGCTTCAGCGGCCCTGCAACATCTCGTGCTCGACTGCAACAAAGAGCTCTTCTCCAGCTGGGAACTTATATGACCGTTCCCAGGGATCAAATACGACTTCCAGCTCGACATCCATTATTGACCTCTATCGAGTATCAGAATCTGCACTGCCGCGGATTACAGAGTCTATGCCTGCGATCAAAGACTTCAGGGTGAATCTTGTTGCACCAAATGACTCGCAGGCGGCATTGTCTGTGTTCACAGTGCATAACGAATTATCGTTGGCTGCTTTCGAGCATTTATTGCGGCGTTTCCAACACCGCCACGGAGCTGCTGGAACTTTGGTTTCGCGAAAGATTTCGTCTACGAAACCGCCTCTCGTGAGGTCTTCGCCTATTTCTGCGCCACCCTGAAATCCAGCATGGCCGGCCTTCACAGGGAGGGTCGGCTGGTAGCCACTTGTAGGGCTTACACTCGGTATTTGGATGGTCTTATGTAGGATTGATAGCAATCTGAAGCGGGGAACGTTAAAATTTTCATTTTTATCATACGAAAAGTTCATGTCTACCGATTCAAAACAAACCCTTCGCACGGGGCAAAGCCCTTGATCGGTGTACCCTCATTTTTCACTCTTGATCTTGTAATACGAAGAGGAAAGGAATAGTTGGAATATATAACATTGCGCAACGAGAAATATCATTACAGCCACATGACAGCGCCAAAGTGCGATAGGCAGTAGATTATTCTCACTCACGTATGCGCGCCGGCGCGCGCACCCCGTCACTCGGACCGGAAGAAGCTCCGCTGATTCAAGCTGACGCTCGATTATGGCGAAGCGACCGGTCGATCTTTCTATCAATGATAGCAGTTGCCTGATTCAACAAGCATATGGAGTACACTCTCCGCCATCTGGCCAAGTGGAGACTGACCTCGCCTCGGCGGCGGCAGACATGCGGATGTCGGTGGGAGCCCGAGAATATGGGGAAAGAGATCGTGGGAGGCCCGGATGCTTTAGATAATCAGGTGCGACTCCCTGAGGTTAAACCGCATGAGCATGTCCTTGACTGCGAATTAATTAATCAGAACGCGCGTGTCAATTCACGCCCGGAGATAGCGACTTACTCCCAACAAGGACGTATGTTGTAGACTTCGTGTCCTAGTAAGACGTGAGTGTGAGGGTCACGTAGCCGAGAAAGCGGATGAATGACGGACGACGACACTTGTCAAGTGACAGTAGAATATCCGAGGTTCAGGAGAGGACTGCTTTAGTATGGCGTCTGGGAAACGCGCACAATGGTGAACATGCCCCCCATGCGTAAACGGCAAAGACGTACTGAACTGTTTCCGCAGATCTAGCATAATGGGTGTGCATCAGTTCTTGCTTGTGATAATGTCACTCAAATCAAGACGTACATCGTGAGGCGCTGTCAAAGTCATTCGGGCGCCGCCCGTATGCTGCGAGATAATCGGATAATCGGATGCCCGACGCGAGCTTGGCTTGCATGATGTCCACCTTGTTCATAAAGAGAATTAAGTTTGCTTTCGAAAGAAGCTTGTTCGACACTATAGACGTCCAGAGAGCGAATGAATCGCCCTGTAGTAGCGGGTGAGATTTCGGTCATAGACTGAGAGAGCCAGGGAGCACAAACCAGCCGATTCACCGTTGGATCTTCCTCCAACATCTGGTCAAAGGCGGATATTGGTGCGAGGAAGATGATAGCCTCCATGTCGTCGAAATACGGTACCCATTTTGCGCGCTGAATGTATGAGTTCAAGCATGTTGAAGTATGCATATGATAACAACATACCATGGAGCGCTGGCCTCCTACATCGAAGATCGCAAATTCGCGACTGATTCCACGATCTGAGAATCCTTGATCAATGAACAAAGGTTGAAGGTGACATTGGATACTCACTAGGATCTGTGAGCCGCATACGATGCTCGGAGACACCCTTTCTCTGTGTCAGTAGCTAGCCAGTGCCAGGGAACATAACAATCCTACCAGTGTTTTCAACCGCGCACGTAAGATATGGTCTACAAGGGTATGAGCCACGGACGCAGATAAGGAGTACGAAACGGTACCATCGGTTGGCACGTATCTCGGCGTCGTGACTTCGTCTAACGAGTCCAGAAAACTACCTTGATACATCAGAGTTGTTGCGGGTTGAAAAGGAACCGCGCGACGCACAAGCCTGGGCTCTCCTGCAGTCGTATCCCCTGCCTCTCCAAAATGGTCTGCACCGTCGGGTGTGCCCACAGCCTCTTCATATCTGCACTCCTCGCATGCATAGCTTCTCCCGGATCCGTGGGGTCGTCCCAGTCCGTTGCCTGCTGCGTATCGAAGCTCTCCCGCCCCGCCTGCTTCGGGAAAAACGCGCCCTTCCATGCGACGGTAGAGTTCACAGTAACCTCCTCCTCGGAACGGTGCCCGAAGTCTGGAAGGTCTAACCGTCGTGCGAGGACGTCCTCGATCTGAAGCAAGGACAAGAGACGCATGCGTAACGCGAGAAGCTCCGCGTCTAGCCGTACACCTCTTGAGATGAGACACTGGATCGCGGTGTTGCTGACCCATCGTAGTAGCCGCTTGCAGCACGCGACAATGCCTCGAGAATGATGCGGATGGAGCGGATGACGTTGAGCTGGATGATGGCGCGCCAGGACGCCCGTTCAGCACGGAATGCCTGTGTACGGGGAGTATTAGAAGGGAATGTCGCGCAGAGTCGAGCGGGATAAGTGATAACCTTTGGCTCATACATTAATTGGAAATCTGCGCATGGAAGTTGACACGTCGAAAGAGCCTCAGACGACGGTACGTACTTTTGAGAGTCGTGGATTTCCCTGGAAAGGGTAAGCCTGTCGTCGCGATATATCAGATAGAGGAGAGCAGACCTGATTCGCTTTGGCCTATGAACAGCCTGAGTTGGCGGTGTGACAACATTCATGAACTCGGCACGCACCCAGAAGAAGAATCTTCACCGGCTTGGGCTGCCTTCTTCCCTGTTGCCGCTCTCTGCTGATCTGCTCGTCAATGGCATCCGATACCTGCTTCGCCGTCCGCTCCATAACTACACGCCTCTGCCGCTCCGCCGGGGATTCATTGCGTGGGGGCGCGATGGCCGCTGCGATGGGGTCCGATTCTTCCATGGATATCCTGGGGACGCGTACCGGCATCCAACTGTCCGTCTTTCGTGGTGGGGAGGAGCGCAGACGCAATATGGGGAGAAGTGATGAAATAAAGTGGGAGACGGCTTCTATAACGAGAACGAGAACTAAGCATAAGGATGAACGGCAAAACGGAACCCCATTTGGTCCCACCACAGATGTCGTTGACATCGGATCCAATAGGTATGACAAGTCAAAGATGTTGTCATGCTCCGTTGTGGCGGCGGAGTAGGTAAGTGTAGGTTAATGGACCGGCACACGAGGGGCAGTACGGAAAGGTCGTCCGAGCAACGTCACTGGACTGTGTGTGTTACACATTTGGCTGGAAGTCGTTCCATAGTGACATACGGTAATACGCGTGAGAGCTGCATCGTCACCGCCTGATTGCGAGTGGCCAAGATGTTGAGGATTGCAGGGTCGATGATGCATGACATACATATCGAAGACTATGAAAGGCTGCTGTCGTCCGTTAGCAATGCGACCTCTTTTTAATCAAGAATACTTACATGAAGTAGGTTCCCATCTTAATGCAACGTGTGGCTGTTGCCCGCAGTTATTTCTGTCAAGATGAGTTGATGTTGGCATTTCGTCTTAGGTACGCCGAAACCGGCGTGGTATACCACGATACCACTGTGATCGTCCAGGGAGGTGGTGAGTCTCAAGGGACCCAAATGTCTTCAGAAGGCAGGCAGCCATGGCTAACAGCAGCGAAACAGCGTAGAGCAATCATACAACGAAACAATCTAAAGGATGTAGTGTAGTATCGGAGCTAACCGAAGTCCCAAAACGGCTAAATAACATACGGGAATCAAACCTCCACAACTCCGAGTCCCTCTTCGACCACATGCACACCACTTGGACATGAGCAGACTTCTTGCTCCAACTAGCACCATTCGGTACCGTACCCCGAACACGGCGGTCCTTGGTTATGATCATGGCGACTCCAATGGGCTATACCCACATCCGACAAGCTTCCGATCGCATGCAAGCTTTTCATTGACCTTTCATGTCCTTGTGCTTGCACATTCGTGGCTGGGGAGAATCGACCTCGTTCAGTCCCCTCAATCATACTCGGAATCTTGAAGAGACCATTTCACTGTCTCCCGGTAAATAACCACGCCCAAAGGTCTTGGCCGTCTACCTGGTACTGCCAGGTATGTCCGCCGTCGGGGTAACGCAAGGGCCAACAGTGTCTATTTTCTTCATTTCTGGATTCCTTAATAGAAAGTAGGCCACAAAGGAACGAGGATATTCAAATTGTTCCATGTTCAGCTGCGCCACTCACTTTACTCCAAAGGTTCATTTGACCTTCATTCCCGCTTAATTAAAAGCCCGCGGTGACCGACACCGTCCTTCATTTTGCCTTGAATTGTATTATGACGTGGGCGACAGAGCGGGCCACGACACACCCACGGACCGGGACCCATAACCGCAATGGTGAGCGATTTAACTAAATATGGTGCAGCGCTTGCGGCATCCAGAACACAGGGTTGGGGGACTCTTTCACGGCCAATCGCTTTCTGTGGAGCCTACAGACGTATATCCCATGCAGTTCATGCGGATCCCCGCGTCCGCACTAGACGGAGTCACGAAAGTAGCACCAGTTGCTGCAACTGCCACTCAAGGTTGGACCGCGATGTTCTTTCTGGAATGCTACCTATCTCTCGTTGGCTTCTTTCCCATTTCCGATAGGTGCTTCCCCGCCGGACGACGAACTTTCGAGTCTCAAGATGTCTGTGGGAATGACTCGGACCTTTTCCGACCATTCTCGACGGGCCAGCCATACACCATGTATCCAGACGTTTGTGGTATAGCAACACTTTAATTCTCGTTGGTCCAAATGCTCGTGCCTCCCGACGTCTCACAATCGACCGCACTGGTCAACCTTAACTGGCATATAGTCATTCCGGGTATATTTCCGGTTCCATGCGGTCACTTTCGCGCATGTAGCCAAAGTGAATTCTGCATTATTATTATTTTGGCGATATATACATTCATTCCCAAATTCCTGCGAAAGACAGATATCCCTGTCGGATTCCTGTGTGGGCAGTAGCCGGGCAGTGAGAGAAGAAACTCCTCCTATTACAGAGCTCTAATCCCATGCGACGTCTGGATCTATTTGCCTTAATCAACTTTTCAAATCGTGCGGGAAGCAAGGCGCAGGTTTTGCTTGTGTCATTATGAGTTATGGATCTATATCAGTACACTGCACTGCAGTAACATCACGCACTTACGCATAAAATCACGACAGAATCAGAGTTGTAGACTGATACTAGTGATGGAGTGCGAACGAGTCGATCCGGACGAACAGTATGGACGAGCCAAAACGATCGCTGCACATAGAAAAACTGGGATTCGAGGCGTCAAAGACCTAGTCAACCGGCAGGATAGTACTCAACTGCAACTTGAACTTCTAAACATCGGTATGCCTGTTCGATAGCTCACTCCGAGAGCCAAATCACATTCTACGTTCCAGCCAGGACTAAATATACCTGCGGCGATCAAGGAATTTCATATGCCAGATGACGGGTTTCTTACCATCTTCCCTCTGCAGACTTGGCGCCCACCCTAAGAAATGCGGACAAAATTTCCCGAGTCAAAATTTCACAAGTCGAATTGCTTGAGTGCATCAATTTTAGCAAGTAATACTAGTAACATCCCTTTCAAATTCTCCGTTTCCTACCTACCTACCTACCTACCATGATATCTGTTTCACCAGCGCTTGTTGTATCGATCAGCCGCCTGATGTCACCTTGGTGATCGATCATCGACCATCTTTGATGCTCGTCGCACTCAAAGGTGAAACTGGCTGAGTGGGCCCAAGCCCTTGCTTCGTCTGCCCGCCTTTCGTCTGCGTTCATCGACTTTTCTTGGGTCCCACCCTTCAATTTCGTTAATTGCACTGGTTGCAAGGAGAGGGTTTATTTGATTCATTGCGGCGTCTCATTTGTTTCGTGCGTGATATATCCTCTAAGGACCATGACGATAGCTCATAGAGAGCACTTCATTGGACAGGACCCCACTTTTTCTCCCTTCCGTTCTATTCCCCCTTCTCTGCACATATTCGATGGTTTCTTGGAACAAGATCCTTGGTGTGGCCTCCGTCGCCGCTGCCACCGCGCTCCTGGGTATGGTCGCTTTCGACGTGCCGTACTTCAAATCCGTGTACTTCCTGCGCATCGACCTCGGGAATGGCACTGCATCCGCGGCTTCGGTGAACCAGACCAACGCGTTTGTTGACCTCGGGGCATTGGGATTTTGTACCGACTTGAAGGGTACGTTTCAATTTGATCTTCGGGACTGAGAACTGACTACGGCTGGCTTCAAGATGGACGGGGCTTGCAGTGTTCGCCCGCGCACGTCGGGTATTCCCTTTCTGGTGCGTGTTTTTCGTATTGCGGCTGGGATGCACATATTCCAATTCTCATGTGCTTATCAGAGGCATCGCAATTTATCAACGGCACCCTCCCCCCGGCCCTCACCGCCAGCGTTAACGCCGTCGCCTCGACGCTGACCAAGGTCCTCGTCCTCCACATTGTCGCCTTCGGAATTTCCCTCATCTCGCTCGCCTTTGCCCTGCTCGCATTTTTCGGTGCGCCGATCGCGGAATGCTGCAGCAGCTGCTTCTGCGGATTCGCGGGCTCTGCTGCCTTCGCCGTCTTTATATTCGACATCGCCTTCTTTGAGATCATCAAGAAGCGTATCGATGCGGAGGCGAACGCAGGCGCTGCGATCATGGGGAACGCGCTGTACCTCACGTTAATCGCGTGGCTGCTGCTGTTCCTCACCCCGATCCTGTTCCTGATTGGGAGATGCTGCGGCTGTTGTATTCCGAGCGGAGGGCGGGACAAGGAGAAGTCTTACAGCCACTAGGTTAGGTTAGTGTCGTGCCTTATCAATTCTACGGTCATTCAGACTCCTTATTCAAAACAGCTTTATTTTTCTCTTTGGCAGCGACTCGAGCTATTTATTACTCTGCGGATATCACGATTTCATGTAAAGACTGTGCAGAAACTCATTCGTTCATGCGGCCAGGCATTTGTACTTTTGTAGCCTTAGCGTTGTCCCCGCAATATTCTGACAGGGCACATGGATCCACAAAATCTACAAACACCGCCGCCATTACCGTTGTCTGGATAGGATACAAATCCTACACCAACGTTTTACAATATTTCGTCACAATTAAATTTCATTACCCCAGTCCGCTACCCGACTCAGGTATAGTGCTCCAGCAGACGGTGGCACGGAAAACTTAGTCTCCAGGAAGACTTTCTCAACCCCTCCGATGCGCTTATCGAACGACGCGTGTAGCGCGGGAACTCATCCAGGGACACTCCGAACGATCCTGCAGCAAAACTCTGGGTTATGCTAGTCCGGGGAACCCGATATATGGAGAACTCATCGCAATCGATGGCGATGTCGAGCCCGCCATAAACAAGTTCCTGAATACGCTTGACGCCGTGGCCATACATGGCGTTTTGAAGCCTACGAGGAGATGAATATTGGATCGCTGTAGGATGTTGAATACTTACCCCGATGCATTGGTCCGATCGCACATGGAGGAGAGATTTTGCTTGCAGTACGAGCACTCCCCGCAGACAATCTGGAATGAGACAACAGCACGCTGTCCCACTTGAATGTTTTGACATTTGGCCTGACACGATCGACGATTCCCAAGAACTAACATTGGTCAGGACAGTTTTTGACGGTTAAAATTCTCGGGCGTCACCTCGTGGCCCAGAATATCTTCTTGCTGTAGTTGAATAATTTCACCGTGGTAACTCACAACTAAGTTAAAAAATAGGGCGTCTGAGCCACACACAGTGGTCGCTCGGTGACATCAGGTATCAGAGCGTCTATCAAACCGACGTCTCTGGCCCCGAACCAACCCAGAGCTTTCATCGTCGATTCAGACCTATCTCTGGTTTTGTATTCTGGACGGACGGCAGTGGGGGCGTCTCCAAGGCGCTGATAGAGGATATGTCAATCTTTCTATTTCCATCCGCAAAACCGTAAGACATAATACTGAGTTGGTTTGTTCGACACGGCTGGTATGATGGCAAAAGGTAGGTGACAATCGTCCACCTTCCATGGCAGATTTTACAAGTCTGGGATCGTGCCGTGGCCAATCCTAAGGCGGACATGAGAAGCGTTGGAGCGATGAGCAAGTTAACAGCCATAAGGGCCGCTATGAGGCAAGGTATGATGTCGTGGAACTTCTCGTTGAGTTTCGGCAACTCGGCTGCTGGCATCGAGCCGGTGAGAATTGATTAATGGCACTAGGACGCAGAGAAGGTAGGAAAACGGTGGATTTTAGTTCAGCAGAATAGCACGGCACGTAGACAGCGGGGTATACGTAGAATCTGGGTAACATGAATTCATTCCAGGTCTGCGATCTTCACTGCTTTCAGCTGCTCCCAAGTGGAAAACCCGCAGAAGATTTTGGGTAAGTCATCCCAAACCTTCTCTCTCGCAGCGCGGTACGTGGTTTCCATTTTTTTAAAGCAGGCAGTGCAAACTAACTTACGCACCGTATCCATAGAACTTCGACTAGCGTGAGAGGCATAACGACGGTTAGCTGAGCAATTCCCTCCAAGACGTCAAGACGTCTACTTTGGCAGACAGCTTGCTTACGGCATCCTTCGGTGGGTGTGAGTCGTAGAAATCTGAGGATTTCGTGGTTTTGCGACGTAGTCAGAGCAGCGCGACCACGCACGCACGCCCTTTGGAGAGGTAGGGTAAGCTGAACTCGGATGTCGCCGAAAGTAGCCCCATCTAAGATGTCATCGAGGTGCACCGTAGAAGCGTCATACATGGCAAGAGGCAGAGCCCACGTCAAGTTGAGACTATCGGCGAGCATCAAAGCAGTAAATGGGTCGGGGCTTTCGAAAGTTCGCGTGGTGGATAGTAAATCAAGCCCACTGAGCGAGGATGGGAATCCAGATGAAAAGTGGTGGAGCGCTCGGCGTCTGAGATAGGGAACATCGTATTTCGAGCTGAGGCGCAAGACGCCTGAGATAATGGGAAATGTGGTTTTAGTTGGCGGCGGTTCAAAGAAACTGGTTGATTCGTGAGTATTAGTGCATGTGCAGGTGAAAAATCCATGGAGATTGAATACCTCGAATCGAAGATGGCCTTGAGAAAATACTGCACGTCCTCGCCCGAATCATGAAGGAGGACCGTCGGACACCCCTCGATAAGAGGTTGATTGTCCGGTTGGGGAATCGATAGCATATCTTTGAATACAGATGATCGTGCGGCGAGAATGCCACCAAAGACTCGAAAGATTTTGTTTTCCAGCCTGAACCACCAGGCCATGATCAGGAAACCACAGATCCTCGACGCGTACGAGGGTCTCCCCGGCGTCCGTCGCCTGGATCGGAGTCAATACGTTCATGGCAACAAGGTGGAGGATGACGACTATTTGGCTCAGGCGCCTTTGGCGCGCAAGCCAAACATTCGCTCACGTTCGGTGGATTAGGGAGGACTACCGTTTTCAAGGTGCAACAGGATGCTTTTAAGCAAAGATATCTGGAGATTCAAGCAACCTATCGACTGCCATTTCTTCGAAGGCCATTATATATACCACCATGGCGACTACATGAGCGGCGAGAGGATGGGTCGACAAACTTTCTACAATAAATGACAGAAGTAAGACGAGACGCGTCGCCAGCATGCCGGATGGATGCGCGATCAAGCGTGGCGTCCGCAGAATGGTCCGCCGTACAGCCCACGTCGGTGGGAAATGTCTGTCGAAACCAAACCTGGAGCCTCTTGCGTGACATGACACAAGTCCGCATTGGATATCCCCATCCGGACATTCATCTGGGAAAGCAAGACGCGACGCGATGGAAGGAGGAGTGGGAGGACAATGTCGCGAGGCTCGGGAAAGAGGGAGATGGTGCGCGCCGTACTCTTGGTGCTGCCAGCGGGCGGCCAGGACAATCGCGGCGGCAGCCACGCTCATGTTCCCCATTTCGCAGGCTTACAGCTGCAATCAAGCTGCCATTCGAGGGCTCGAAGCCCTGACGGAACAAGTGCGTCCGTACATGCCAGGATACAGCTGGTTGGACCGGTAGTTAATGCGACAGCTCGCAGTCAGGAGTTCATTTGCTCACAGGATACCATCTCTGACGCGGGGAGGGTGCCCCACTGATCTGTGCAGGGTCGATCGAAGCTATCCAGCGTGGCGTGTGGAGAGACCTCGATGGCAGGCAGACGGGGGCATCTGTCCGCCCAGTCGGCTATGCAGACGCATGGCGACGTTCGCCTGCGGACAGGCCCACTCGGTGGTATGGGACTGTGAGCGCGCCGGGGAAGCGTGGTCACTGCTGCCCGTGATTGGGGGACGCGAGTGAAAATGTGTCGAAGTGACACGGCAGAGGTAGCGGCAAACACGGTACAGAGAGGCCAGCGCGCTCGAAACAGCGGCTCAGCGGAGGGGCGATCGAAGATGTGCGACAGGTCTCCGGTGTGGTGTGCCGGACGTAAAGCTGTGGGAGCGCGCGAGGGCGGTACGCACGTCGCGTAACGGGGGTTCTATGAGTGGAGAGAGAGAGAGAGGCGTGCGGCAGGTATCGTGGGTGTAGCTTCGCGCAACAGCGGGCTACGCAGACGACGGTCAGCCCGTGGGCGGACGAAATACAGAACGGATGATATCTCACCGTTTCCCGTTTCCACATTCCCCACGACCATCGTCTACTTCACCTCTTCCGAGCAGCACCCTCCGAGTCCATGCCACCGCTTTATGCACAACGAGTCGATACATCTTGTCCTCGAAGCGTCGGCACGCTCGGTCGCCACAGCCACATGTGCACCCCTCGCTCGTCGCGGCATCTGACTACGGTCCTGCATGCCGTTGATACAGCGGCTGCTGGCAGTGGGGGGACGACAAGAGGGCAGTGCGGGGTGGTACATTAGGGACGTGATTCGGCGTCCCCGATCGGGTGTGGCGAGGCCGTGAAGCAGCCCGGGACGCGTCCTCCGACACGCGTCTTGTGAGGTCCACGGGCGCGGTGATGTTGCGGATGATGGCTAGTACCTGAGCAAAGGCAAGCGCGAGTCAGCACTGACGGCCGTGGGTGGAGGAAGATGGATCGATCACCTGAAAGCACGCGCGCGTCGCTCGGCTGCGCGGCATCCCCTCCTCCCCAGTGTACCACTGGCCCTCCTTCGCGCACCGAGTCGATGATCCACAAAACGCCTACAGGTGTGGACCGTACACTTCCGGCCCTTACGCACAAGGCGTACAGTTGACTTGGGACAAGAAAAGGCAGTCATGCGTAGTGCTGGGCTACATTTTTGGGGCGGTTTGCATTGCAGTGGATAACTGACATGACGGAAGAGATTCAAGTGTATGAGTTCAACGCAGCCCTACAGGGACAAATTGAGGCGGCTGCGGCTTTCAAGGTCGCCGCCGGACTGGTATTGAGGGCCACATCGCGGGAGGATACGGTGAGGTTGTGCTGATTCCGCACTTCTCAGCGTTTTGCGCAGGAAGGTCTGGCGCATAAGTGAGCCGGGACGACTCGGAGGATAATTTGAGGATAATACTGGCAGTGAATGTCGGGGAGAGATGGTGAGAGGGAGACGATGGTATCGTAAATGCCGCTGCCATAGAGAATAGGATTGCCCAGGAGGATGAAGCCCGCGATGAGAACGCCAATCATGTACGCACGGCGGACTTGAAGAAGATCCTGCGTCCACGACAAGAAAAGCCAGCCTCGGTCGACGATAAAGATTCGCGTAAGCTTTTTCCACTCTCAGATCTTCTCAGCATTTACTCTATAAGCTACGGTTGCAGCTGCGCCGGGGGACACTATTGATCCGGTCTCGGATGGACCAGGAAGCAGTGACGAGTTTGAGCTGGACAAGGAAGACGAGGACAACGATGAGGACGACGAGCCCATGGACGCATCCGAAGACGAAGAGGCCCAAGATTGCACGAAGCAAGAAACCCACAAAAGGCGGTCTCCGACAGGCCGTCGACGAGGAGCGCGTCAAGCAGGGGGGTGGTACTTCTATCGGGGAGGCCCGTGAAGCGAAAAGCGCCAGCTGAGCAAGTATTTCTAGCCTATCAGCACTAATTTTTCTTGATTTATGGAAGGTCCTCCGGCTCCAAGTCCAGCAAGAAGTAAAAGAAGGCTCGATCGGCGGAATCCGAGCTGATTGGGAACGCGGTCATGCACGAACTCCATGTCACTAGTCGCTCGAGGTCGACAGGTTCTGCCATGTCCATCGATCGCGGCGGCTAGGACTCCAGTGGCGTCGAATTCGGTCCTCCAGGCAGCGACTCCACTGTGATGGGCAGTATCCCATAGACTCTGAGAGAACGTGGGCTGAGTCATGACATGATCGATTGATCTCTGATCTGATCTTATCTTGTTTGGTCTCATTTAGGTTACTTCCTTTGTTGGCATCGTCAACACCCATGCTCCCAGTCCATGTAGTCCAGCTGTCCTCACGCAGGCGCACAGAACCTAGGGTTAAAAAAAAAACGCCAATATCACCCTCCCCGACCTACCTGAGCCCCTCCGTCGCTGAATGCACAGTGGCAGAATCCCTCCACCGTGGACATCATAAATTGAACTCTGGAACAGCATCTTTCCAGAATACAAAGTGGATGTGCTACTGATCATATTCAATGTCCTCGTCATCGCGAAGCTGGTACGTCACAACATCCGTTCGACACCTTTTCTGACTTCGCTATTATTAGTCTGAATCGAAGCTCGATAGCTGGCGCCACAAATTGGCAGCCGCTGCCATAGCGGCTGCCATATGGCCCTCAATAGCTTTCCTAGCTGACAACATCACGAGTCACGAGGACATTGCAGACATCGTCGCGTTCTATCTGAAGGGCGATGATAGGGCCGGTTTTTTACTACCGTGAATATGCAGAGGCCCGGAAACAGGGGAAGTCAACCCCAAGGTGTCTCTCTCGCCGCTGATGTTCTTTCCACGGTAACCTATCTGTCCCAGGGCATCTTCCAAAGTTTCGTCATCTCACGGGTCCTCGCAGTCCACTGCAACGCAACCACGTTGAAGAACTCGCTCGGTCCTACAGGCTTTGATGCCTGCATTAGTTCCACTCGTCCCACCGGCGCCCTTGTCCTTTCAATTCAAGCGGTATGCCAGATTCGTTTTCTTGAGGAGTACGATTGACCACTGGCCCGTCAGATCAAGCGGCGCTCAAACTGGAAGACGGGTGAGCTATTCATCCCCCTGCCCCACTCGGCAATTTCTCCAAGAGCAACTGGGGAGACCATGTAGAATTCAGCGAGGGTGTCAAGAAACTGTCCCGAGTACGTCCAGCCTCGCCGTCGTTGTTGCCAAGCTCGATGTCCGCAAGTGGAACAAGATCATTGCCGCTGCCAGAGAAGCTGTCGCAATTCGGGATGACGTGCCTGCGGAGATGGCTATCGATGTCGATGCTGAGTGCGTTTGATCAACGACTCCGATTGGTATGTTTTAACTACAATATGATCCCTTTCTTGACGAGAGCCCACGTTGCATTCACAGATCCATTCGTAGTTATCGGATAGCTATGCTCATTCTGTTGCCTACTGCTCCGATGCCCATGATACATATGTGTCCCAATTTATGCGTATGCTGTCAATATGTTGATTTCCCCAGGATGTGCTTGAAAAGGCTTTTTCTGCTCTTCTATCTTGTCTTTTATGGCACTTTTTTCATATCTTTTGTCGCACTTTCGCACTTTCTAAGCGGACCTAGCGTAAAAAAGACTAAATCACTTTGTCTTTTCGTCACTTTTTCCTCTTACAAAAGAGGAAAAAGATACGAAAAGACAACTTGTCAATTTGCTGATGCAACCTGGCGCTTAAAATTGGCCTTCTGCAAAACCTACAAAATTGAATGAGATCCTTATCACGTCACAACGCATTGATCGACGGATACATCGTTGCTCACCTCACAGCGACCGATTTACCTATCTTCCTACCTAACACCGGACTTCTCTTCTCACCAGTGGCTTATCGGCAGATTTGAGCTAACACGCTGCTCGGTAAACATCAGTGTCCACTTCACAATGGGTGGCTATTTCTTCTTTATTCTCACAGATAGGCCCGTAATTAATGACCTCCCGGTACTGAACTGCCGGTTCTCAAGGCGGTGCTATTTTATTTTGAACCTTGGATGATCATTCGCACAGGTTGAGCCAATCATCTGATTCATCTCAGTATGCATTAGGACTTCTCCCGCACAGGATGTCACTGTGTCCCTGGACCAACCATCTACACCTCACCGTATTATTACTGTAGTGTTTCGACCATGTTCAGGATGTGATGCGTGATGACAAGTGTTCACTGAACGAGGGGTTCATCCCGTGTGAAAATACTATCAAGGGCAATTCGGGCCGAGTTTTTTTAGATTTGTCAGTCAATCTCAGCCCAAATTGGGATTCAGGGCATGACGAGGGCACAAGGTTCGTGTGACACGTGATGTGAACACTTGGTTGAAACGCGACAGTAACACTTCTAACGGCGCACAACTGACTATCAAAGATGTGGATTTCATCAGTCTCTACAATTATAGACCTTGGATCCAGAAGTACTAGTACTGTTGCGTAATTTCTTTCTTCTAACTCAGAAGTGAACGATCAGCTGGATTATAACAGAACACACGGCATCTTAGACTCTTCGGCGAGAATCAAACTTTGTCACGACAGAAATGTGATTGATTGTCTCTTGTTCTCTTGCAGGTCTATTACTTGGGCGCTACAAGAACCCGTGCAAAGGTAGCTGGAATGATTGTGGAGTATATTAAGTCACTCCGTCTTCTTTCCCCTCATAGGCGATAGCGGAAGGGCACACGGAAATTGTGGTGAATCGCAGCGCGCACATGATCTGCCTGGCTCGCGCCGTCGCCCCACTGGCACTCGCTGTGCTGCTACTTTCCCTTCGTTCCCCTGCTGAGCCTATCCAAATTCCCATAACACGGAAGACCAATCGGCTCCGCACCCCAGATGATCACTTCGCTGCCGCAGAGATGAGTCGACGCCGCTATGGCTTTGGGAAAGGTCCCGATATTCTGCTCGGACGTCGCAGTGGCATTGTAGAGAGTTTCGATCTGTTGGATGAAGTTAGTCTCAGAATTTCGGCCATATCTCCTCACTAATGTGGCCCATCTTTCATTTTGGTCTAGGCAATCCATTTTCAATACTCCTGCACTGTTGTTATCGGAACACCGTGAGTGTTTCATGACGGTCTATCTAACATGTATGGTGACGATTTCACGCGTCGTAGGGGAAGGTCATTCAACTTGCTCTTGGATACCGGCTCGCCCGACATGTGGGTCGCAGACATCCTGTGTAGCAGCGGATGTGGCTCCATGCCCTCGTACAACCCTTCCCAGTCGTCGACATTTTTCCAGGCTAGTACTGCCCTCGCGAGTATTACGTATTCTGGGGGCATTGTGTACGGAGGGGTCGTGCAGGACACAGTTCACATGGGGAAATACACGGTATTGAACCAGCCATTCTGTGCGCACTCGTTTTCGAATTCCTCAGCTGATTTACTGAATTAGACTGTACTAGTGGCCGTCACACAGA